>JAQGAK010004365.1:0-12392 GCA_034696945.1 Lipothrix lubbocki
TTATTTATTATTTATTTATTATTATTTATTTAATATTGTTTATTTATTTATTTATTTATTTATTAGTTTACTATTTTTTATTATGCATTTATTAATTTAGTATTTTTTAATTAATTAATTAAGTATTTTCTTTCACTTCTTATTTTCTTCACGCAATTATTATTTAATTTATTTGACGATTTTTACTATTGCAGCTTACGCCAATGAGGTTTTGTGCGAGGCTTGCGAGGAGAACAAAATCCCGGAATTTAATCTCAACAAATTAAAGGATTGGAACAACCGGATCCGGGATGGAAATCTTAGATCTGCGAAAAAACTTTCAGGAGCAACGAAATTAGAAGGTAAATCTCTCATTTATCAACCTCTCATGTTTTCGAGCTTTGATTTTACTCTTTTTATGTCATCGCTTGTAAATAAAATTAAAATAATTAACAATAAATGTGTTCATATCTATACAGAGAAAAATCAACTTAACATGGACGCTCTGCTAAATTCCGCTTTGCAGCTTGTCACCAGTGCGTTCAACAATTTGTCAAGTAGTTTCATTTCCGAGAAGGTTAAAATCAGTCCTGCTGTTTCCCCAGAAGAAGGACGCGCCAAAAACAGAAGGAACAACCTCAATCCTCAGAATAATAATTTGATTAGGTGGCTCTTTTCATTAGTGAGGGTGGAAACGGACACTTTAGGAAATTTCTTGAGAGGCTACCGAGTCCAAATTTTGTATGACCTAATATTTTCATTTGTTAAATGGTGCTTCTATGCTTACTGGGCTTGGTTTTTACCTTGAAAATTGTTAGCATTTATTGGATATCGCAATCAATATCCCATATTTATTATTAATTTAATTTCATTTTGTAAAAATTGAATTTTATTTAATTGTACCTAGGAATACCTAGGAATATTACTGGTTAACATGTATTTATTTATTTTTTCAAATCAAAATTTACAACAGGCAATAAGGTTTAGTAAATAGTTTGTTGTACATTGTACATAATTTTATTCACACAAAATTTTATTATTACGGAAAGAAAAACAATTTACAACCACCCTGGTTATAATAATAAGTTTTACATATCGGAATTCGAGAGCCATGAAAACCTACCAAAAACCTTAATTATTTCTTACGTAATTACTTATTCAATTTATATAGTCTATTTATTTATTCTATTTAATTTACTTATTCTATTTAATTGTTCTATTTACTTTTTCTAATTATTTTTTTAATTTATGTCATCTATTTACTTATTGGATTTATTTATAAAATCTATTGATTTTTATTAATTATGCGTATCACTTAATAAAAAATGGTTTTATTCAAATTCCCAATCCTTTCTTCTACTGAAGCCCCATGAAGAATTACCCTGTGCAATATTTCCTGCATCTAACAACTAATTGGCCGTACATTTTAAACATTTATGACTTCCGGAAGAATTATTATTTGAGTCGAGTCCTCCTTGTTAGAACTCAAGTGCTGAGATTTGGGTGGAATTGCCGGAGCCACTGAATCGGGGGTTGATTTTAGCGCTGTCTGAAGAGAATTGGATGCTGCGCCTGGTGATTGATCCTGTGGAAATTTAGGTTGAAGATCCTTCTGGCATATTTTTCCGTCAAGTTTTGTGTCAAATTTTGTACCAAATTTTTTGTCCGATTTTGTATCAAATTTTGGATCAAGTTTTGCATTAAATGGACTACAATTTGTACCAGGTTTGTCATTATAGTCCTGAAGGCGCTCTCTTTTACGGGCGGCACAATTGCGATTGCAATTCCCATCCTCAACATGCTTGGAACATACGGATTCACAATAGGCGGAATCCAAATCCGAAGACTGGGAGAGTCCTCCTGTGTAAATCTCATCATCATTATCATTACGATCCCGAAAGTAGATTTTTCCTCTTTTCCTGGTAGAAGCATAAAAGGAACTCTTTGTTGAAATGCGAGCGGGGAAGGATCCACCGCGGCAGCGAATTCCATAAGCATCCCGATAAATGGAGCTTATTCTGCGGCGAATTTTGGATGACCGAGATTTGTGATGATTTCTTTTAACATCGCGGACCGTGCGCGGTCGAGGCTTCTCATTCGCATAATATCCTTCGGATTCCTCCGTGTCTCCAGAATCTTCCGGTGGTTGAAATCGCTCCACAAGATTTTGCGAGCTGTGGGCTTTCTTACCGCCACGTAAAGAAGCAGGAGCGCTTATTAACTTATTGGATGATCCATTTTTCTTTTGATCTTGATTGCAGCAATAAACGATGAAAACGCCATCTTCGGATTTACTCAATTTCTTATTCCCGCGGGTTTCATTAACGCATTCATAGGCGATTCCACTTGGGAAATCTGGATTATTCCCACTTCTGCATTGCTGGAAGGATCGTTTCTGCTCATTTATTCTGGAGGATGGCCTGTGATTTCCAAGTGACTCATCCGTCGACACTTGGTCATAGTCTGCCGGTGGTGGCGGGAGCGGCTTATTACGTTTCCGGATTCGATTTCCACGTGAATTCTTATGAGCCTTTATTTCGCCTTTGTGTTCCTCAGTATAACTTTGTGAGGCATTAATTCGTCTATTATTAATTGAATAAATTATTAAACTTGAGCCGACAAGGCAGAAAAAAAGCATAATACAAGCACCTCCAGCGGCTGCAAATGCCATTTTTTGCGCACACGAAAAATAATTGTAATCTGAATTTTCTGGTGCGGCAGTTCTGGAATTGATAAAATCCTTGTCGGATAACGAAGAAGGATGATTTTGAAGCCCGACGACCCGCAGGGCCATTTGTGAGTCATAGTTTTGAATGATTGAGCTCACGTTGTGATGTTCAGTTGCAGTACGCTTGAATCGTTTAATGCCTGGGTCGGCAAGAGGAGCTTGGCTACGGCAGTCACTCTGCATGCAGAAAAATAAATCCAAAATAAATTAGAATAAATACAAAATAAATGGGAAAAATATAAATGGGAAATAATTTTAAAAAAAGAGAAACAAATACAAAATAAATGAGAAATAATTACAAAATAAATGAGAAATAATTACAAAATAAATAAAAAATTAATACAAAATAAATGAGAAATAAATTCAAAATAAATTAAAAGTTATTCAATGCTATACTGCCGAATTATATGTTTTAGATTCGTCCATTAACCTGGACCCCAAACTCACCAGTCTGCATTCCCCGGCTTCTTGACATGCCTGGACCTTTGCCGTAACAATCAGTGGCTCTGCAGCTCTTTGGCCACGGAAGAGAAATGCCCGAAATGTGAAATGATGGACTAAATTGTTTCTTGGATCTTTGAGAGGGTGCGAATCAGCAATAGCATCGTACTCAGGATTGCGACAACCATTGGCGTCAACTAGTGTGATTACTTCTGATGCATCAGTTGGGCTTAATTTGGTTAATTTGTTCTGTATGAAGCCCTCGTTCATTCGCCATACTTTGACGTCTGTTAGCTTAGAGTGGGTCCAGCCTAAGGAATATTACAAAATTTTGAATAATAATAATTATAAATAATAAACAAAATAATTAAAAAATGAATTACAAATAAACACTAAATAAATTCAAAATAAATACAAAATAAATGCTTTACCATCTCCTCCACGAACGACGCTACGAAGTTGAAGTGGTTCCCCAAGCTGCACAACTCCTCCGGAATTGACGCGTTGAGTAAATAAACCGTTGGATGTTCCCGAATTTTGACGGAAGATTCCGACCTCAGCAGCAAAATCTTGCGTTCCTCCCTCCACCGTTGAGGAAGATCGGCGAGTTTCCCTGTAGTAATTTAAATTTTATTATTTGTTCTATTTTCTATATTAGGTTTACATAAAGTATTGTCTTTGTTTTCATATATAAATACAAACATACAAATTGTCTCCGGAGAAACTGATGGACTGAGTTTCTGAGATAGAACTTTTCTGCGGCAAGCATTTGATGGTCGTAACTTCATCGTCTGCCAGGGCTAGAGTCGGCACTCTTGGGAAAACCATGGTTAGGCACATTGACTGCAAAAGTAAAATTAATTAAAATGAATAAGATTCATAATATGAAGATAATGAAGAGTGTTAAATGTAATTATATTTTCAATCAAAATGAGTATGCAATAAAGCTATTTGGTGTACTTACGTCTCCACATTGCTCCACTCCACACGCCCTTAAATCCGTCGCTGACATGCGGTATCGCAAATCCGGCGCTTCCAGTCTTTCCATTTTGCACTCCGAAGAAGTTAAGGGATCCTGAGGTCGATCACGTATGTACGGCACATGATACCCACTTTTCATGTGAATAGACGCACCGAAATATTGCTTCTTTTGTGTTTTGTAACATTTGATGTCCGAAAATACAAAATCTGGAAATAAAATAATAAATAAATAATATAATAAAATAATAAATAAATAATATAATAAAATAGTAAATAAATAATAAAATAATAAATAAATAATATAATAAAATAGTAAATAAATAATAAAAAAAATAAGTTCTGTATATCGAAAAATTCCTCCCTTACTGTAACTTCTAAATTTTTGGCTCTAATGAAATTCTGAATTCAGAGAATAGAAACTACCGTTTTATTAATTGCAGTTAAGTAAATACTTGTATGTACAAAAGGGTAGTACATAATAACAACGTTTTTTGTCAAACGGTGAAAAATGGTTCAGCCTGCGTACCTTCATTAGAAGTCATTAAAAGCTCATTATTATTTTTATGTCTATATTTAGGCTGCACATAGTGTAAACATTATAAATCACTTTCAATTTCTTTCTTTAATCTTTAAGTTTTATTGACGTGAAAAAAAGAAAAGGTTCAACAGTAACACGACTGCTGTCAACCATCAGGGGTAGTATAGCAACGTTTTATAAAATAAACTTAAAAAAATGCAGCTGAAAATGCTAATAGCAATGTTTATTGTCCTAGTGATTTTCACCGATCAATTCCCTCCCGTCAAACCCGATGGGTACTTCCGAAGAAATGGAGAGCCGCTCAATATTAATTGGGTGACCTCGCTTCCGTGGGACGTTGCTAATACACTCAGAGCTCCTCTGGGAGGTTAATTATTTTATTTATTATTTATTTATTATACATTTATTTCTTATATATTTATTTATTACAATATTTATTATTTTATTTATTATATATTTATTTATTACAATATTTATTATTTTATTTATTATATATTTATTTATTACTTTATTTATTATTTTATTTGTTACTTTATGTATTATTACTTTATTTATTATTTTATTTGTTACTTTATGTATTATTAATTTATTTTATTTTTAATGCAGCGCCTTTATCTCTAATCCTGACCTCCTGCCTGGCCCTGATCATGTTTTTCGGAATGGCGGTGAGTCCCGTGTATTATTTGCTCGGAACTCCAAAACGAAAATATAACTTGAGGGATGCTGTGATAGACCGATTCTCCCTAACCAAGAAAGAGGATGTTCGATTGTTCCCCAACAATGCTACAATAATAAAGGCTTTGAATACTACAACTGACACTTATGCTCGAGATTGGTCTTCCTACCCAAACTTCCTCGAGAGTTTCTTTTGGCTCCTTGGAGAAGAGGACCGGCACTGCCAGAAACTCATGGTGTGTCATGCTCACGGATTCTTTAATTTCCTGCCCAAAAACCATCTGAAGTACTACCGGGTTTTTAGGTAGGATATTTGCAACTTTTGTAAAGAAACTGTTGTGCCATCGTTATTTTCCATTTTGGTATATTACGCATAATGAATATAGTATGATAAGTATATATGAATAAGTATCAAAAAGTACCAACTTCTGTGTTCAAGGTATAGAAATTGGTACTTTGGGATCCTATATGCTACAGGGATATGCTGACATTGTTTTGTAATGCATTTTCTAACTTGTTACATTTTGGAATATTTTAGTAGCAAAGTCGTTGGAGTACCGAAGGAGTTTCAACGTGCCATTAAAGTTGGCTTGGATGATCAATCATTGTGCATGAAGAAATATTTCAAAAAGTGCCCCAAAGGTTTGGTCAATATCTCCAAACAAACTTTTCAAAATATTGTTCCTAGTGATTTAAGCGAGTTTTCCAAATTGTTAATGGATTTTTGGGGATGGTTACATTAATAATCACATAAAATTAAAACCACATTTCGATATTGTGCTAGTTTTGCTGTCCCTATTCATTTAAAAATTAGGTTGTTCTATGAATAAATTATTTATTTAATTAACTAATTATTGTACGTTTGAATACAAAACTTTAAGTTTTAATAATTAAAAAAATCATGGGATTAAATAAATAAACAATATTTGCAAAATTACCAGTACATGTAAATAACTACAATTTTCAGCGCTGCTCTTAACCCTTTCATTTAGCAATAAAAAAAGTTTCAAAAAAATAAAACTGCCAACCTGTTACGACGCTTGGATCTGCCCCCAGTCTCATCGCTCTTGCACCTTGTCTGACGGGCGTCGTGGCCTTTTCTGTATTTTGCCGCTCAATAGCACCTGTGCTAATTTTACTCGGCCGCCCTTTCATGTTGCCAAAAAGAGATCTGCCCCTGCCCGCTCTTTCCCCCATAGCCAGGCTTGAATTAGCCGGTGTGTCTTCTTCTTCGTTATCATCATCGTCGTCACCATCTCCGCCAATTACTGGAATGCTTGTGGAAGTTGGAGGTTGCACAGTAATTATCGGTCTAAATGTTGTTGATTGGGTTACGATTGGTCGAAATGTTGTTGATGGCGTAACGATTGGTCGAAACGTTGTTGATTGCGTAACGATTGGCCTAAACGTTGTTGATTGCGTAACGATTGGCCTAAACGTTGTTGATGGCGTAACGATTGGTCTGAAGGTAGATGACGGAATAACAATCGGTGTGAAAGTGGTAGAGGAAGTGGTAGTGGGGAATTCGGTCGTCGTGGTAGGGAACATTCCGGGTGAAGTAGTAGAAATCGGTCTACGCGTCGTCGTCGCCGCCGTCGGTCGATAATAACTTGGTGCGGGTTTGTACATTGTAATAGCTGCTGGTGTAGTAGCATAATTTGTGTGACCATAAATACCACCATAACTTTTATCCAGATTTGCCCTCATACTTGTTTTGAAATTTCGCGCACTGGTAATGAGTTCGGGTGAAGAATCATCCAAATTAAGATTTTTACTACTTATTCCTACAATATTAGCGCCACTACTCGAGTTTTTAGAATCTTCACCAGCAGAACTTTTACTATTGCTAATTGTTTTTGTTATAGGAACCGTAAATCGAGACTTGCTTTCCGGATTGGTCGTATCATTTGCACATGCGATTGACAAGGATAACACAATTTGACCGAAGAACACGAGGAACAATAACATGTTCGACTTGTAAAAAGGCATGGTTGCTATGTATGTTTATGTTCACTTTTTAAATTGCCTTATTACGCACTCAGAACTCGCTGACGTGGCCATGGACGTACATTGTACATGTGTCAATTATTTTCAGAATGTTTTTAACATTCAATAAGGATTCATTGTAGGAGGACCACAGATAATTTGAATTTATTTTGAATTTATTTTGAATTTATTTTGAATTTATTTTGAATTTATTTTGAAATTATTTTGTATTTATTTTGAAATTATATTGTGTTGATTTTATACTTATTTTGTATTTAGTTGACATTTATTTTGTATTAAAATTACACTTATTTTGTATTTATTTAGAATATAGTTTTTTATTTTTTATTTATTTGGAACTTGTTTTGAATTTATTGTTTTACTTTGTATTTATATTGTATTTATTTTGTATTTATTTGGAACTGAGATTGAATTTTTTATTTTACTTTACATTTATTTTGTACTTAGTTTGTACAGATGAGCTGATGTTACTCGGACGAGATGTAAGTGCAGAGTGATTCTTTAACCGTAAAAGTTAAAAGTCCGGTTTGACAATTTACTCACTGTCGGGATTTATCTCTTTTTCCGATACGAAACTCCGCTGCTTGACCCAATAACAAAATGAATTCTCGCCTTAGTGCACAATTGGGATAGGAATTCCTTTGAAAATATACATATACGAATGGTAATTGGTACTCTACATACAGTCAATGTCATCTCATCCTATATGACATTTATCTGGATGGAATGCAAGCATATGTAAATTCTACATTAAATAATTTGTATTACCCCTACCACACTGACCCGCATACATATAAGTATATTTGTTGGGGTAATAAATCACAATGTTGATTTTCCAAAAGGATGCGTTCATTTTTCATACATGAATGCATGTGTGTTTGTTTAAAGCAAAAGAAAATCCCTATTTAGTATTGTCATTCCATCATTCGTATTGCAACGTATCTTTTCCTTTCTTTCTCCCCAAAGAACATTAACTTCCAACGGACCTCCAAGCATGATTTTTCTTCAATTCTCCTATTTTAACGTGTTAAATTTATTTTAATATTAATTTAAATCCGCTTGCAAAGTTATTTCAAAAATATTATTCAATTTATATAATAAATCTATTTCCAGGGAATTTTGACACTCCATGGACATATTCAGTAAATATCATACGTAGATATAGATTTTTGACATGACAATTCGACTTGGGAAGCGTGTGAAAAGTACATTCTTGTGATCCGGAGAATGTACAAGATAGTAAGGAACTACTATTCACCTGCACTGCGTGATTAAACATATGTCAGGTAGATTTGACATATATTAAACAATGAGTGACAAGTTGGGTGGCACAGTCCAAAAACAATAATAGTTCCGTCAAGTGAACATATGGATTATATAGGCGTGGATCATTTCATCATTTGTAACGAAACATACACTGTACACGCGTATACGGAATATGCAGATTGTTGGTTTTAAATTTGTACGTACGCATACATTTGTATTTCTCACGTTCTAGCTACTAATATTACTTCCATATATAAATATGTACATCCATCCATTCTTACAAGTGTACATATGGCCAAATAGTTTCTATATAATATTTAGATTTATTTCCCTTATTACTTCTTGAGGCACTCCAGGGAAGTGCGGTATGTGTGGGAAAGAATTTAAAAATTGTGTTAAGGTAAATATTAAATAGTTATTCGTACCTTAACAAAATTGCTGAACTAAAGGTAGACAGGATATTTGGTTCAATATTTCATGGTGAAAACTATAGGATTGTTGTCTAATAATATAATATCCACAGATACTTAATCATAATATCAATATCCATCGCTTTCTCGAACCTAATAAGTACTATATGTACATACATTCTTACTTATGCTTTCTTTATAAATGAAAATGAAATAATGAAAATAAATTCTATATATTCCAAGCTTTTCCCACAGGATTAATTAATACTTTTATAAATAGCACACACCACCTTCAAATATTTTCGATGAATTACATTCCTTTCCCATAGATATTGGAATTCCCGTCATTCCATCTTAATCAACATTAGCACAGCAGGTTGACACTGTTAAATTGAGCAGCAAATCTATTTAGCCTTGTAAGCTGTTCATTTTCCAAAGGGCTACAAAAATGATTGAACTATAAGCACAATTATAACAATTATGCTTAATACGGCTAAAGGTAAATCATTAATACTATATCCGACAGGTGAAATAAAGCGAAAATACTTTATGTACATTTGCTTGCATTATAAGATTTAACGCATGAATTCAAAGCATTACCCTAAAAACTCTATACAAAACAATGCGACATTGAAGAGGCAAATAGAACTATCTTCACAGCTGCTAAAACGCAAGACTGGCTAAGATTACATGATTTTTCGCAAATATTCCAATGCTAAACTGAACATGTCTTGTAAAAGCACAGTATTTGTTTACTTTGTTAGTTCATAGTTAAGTGCTTATACGGCAGGCAAATTCCAAATTTCACCCTCACGTGTCTTTGCAACTCTGTGCTGAATAAACGAAATAAATGTAGAGTCATTCTTGAATATTCAATATTTCAATGTTGGAGCGACTGTGCAGATCTGCAGATACTTATATTTGCTTCTTCAACAAAGAAGGCTTCTTTTGAGTACTTACATAATTGTATTACATTTCAGGTTCTGCGATACATAATTATGACATTATAAGTACTATTAAGGACACAGGTGTACATGTACATATGTACCTGCAATGTGATCATTATACCTGTGGAAGTACCATTACGTTACAGCCCGGCTTACAATTAGGCATGTACATGTATTTGCTTTTACGTGAAGATAATACTTCCATTAATCCCAACGGAACATGCCATATACAAACAATCGGTTTAATATAACAATATACTCATGATCTTATCATTGCCGTCAACACAATAGCAGTGTGAATCTACTAACCTCGTAAAACTTTATGTAGCATATTAACAATCTTTAATATTGTCGTTGTGAGAACTTCAAGTTTACAAATAAATTGCAAATAAATGTGTATTATATTTTTCATGCTTTAATATTTATTAACTCCATTTATTATAAAACTATAATTTAATTATCAACTTTAATTTATAGAATACCATCCTTTACATATGGAATTTAGTATCTTTTAATAATGTAGTTAGTGGAAACCATAACTGACAATATAAAATCTCAACCCACTCAATACACATTGAAGAATTACTCGCATTTCAGTCTGTGTATGTGCGATGAATTTTGAACTTTTTTTTGAAACCGGAAAAGATCTAAAAAGCTAAACTAATAAATGACAAGAATATAGTTAGGAATATTATTAATACATTTACGAACGCTGAACAGCATGGAGTTACTTAATTTCTAGAATAGGGTAGACAATTATTAATTCATATTTGGGTTAGCAATAATATTAATGTAAAACAACATTATAGGCATATGCATTGTTGCTTGCCACTAAGAATTTCTCAGTTAATCATCATCATCATCATCATCAAAAAGTCCTACCCACATCCTAGCAAAGGTTTGGCAAAAGAAATGGTATTCCAACTTAACAGCTCCAGCCAATTTCCGACGCAAATTCTCCACGTCTTCTAAAATAGTCACAGCTTTCCCGTCTGAATGATGACGCGTTGGAAAATCGTGCTTGTAGAATTCGTACGCGCATTCGAAAAACTTCAAACATACCTTCGCATTACCGATAGCTTCGCTGAAATTCGCAGTCATCACCCGGTGTGACACGTGATTTTTCAGGCCCGTCCCCATCATATATAGGATGTTAGCTAAAAGAAGATATTGAAATGAAATGTTATTCTCCGATACAATCATTTTAGCAATGCCTATACAATTATGTAATTATCTATGGATCTCCCATTATTTATTTATTGAGTGAATCATTTCACGATTTATGGTATTAATTTTTGTATTATTTGTTGTATTAATTTTTGTATTGTTTTTTGCTTTAATTTTTGTATTATTTTAAGTATTATTTTTTGTATTATTTTTTGTATTATTTTTTGTATTATTTTTTGCTTTAATTTTTGTATTATTTTTTGCTTTAATTTTGTATTATATTTTGCTTGAATTTGTATTAATGTTCTTGTTAATTATTTATTTTAAATCATTTTACTATTTGATAATTTACCTTGGGGCCGTGAAATTCCAGGCGACACAACTCTCAAGAGTTGAGAATATTCAATGCCATGCACCACGGCGCTTTGCGCGGCAGCATAGTCAAACATGGACGGTAACGTTACTTGTTGAACGATCTCACGTCTGGCTTCGTGGATGGCCCAGTGATTCGGGTGTAAAATTAGGTCTCCGTAAAACCGGACAATCATTTTGCAGAAGGAAATTAATGCCTCGTTAGGTCTCTCCATCGTCCTCAAGTCTTCGTCTTTGCACAAATTCATGCTGTTCATTAAGTTGTCCACGGCAGGAGTAATTTCCGAAGCAAGTTCAGTATATTTGCAAGTTTCGCAAGTCCAATTGGCGGAGTCAGCTAAATCCGTGGGATCGTCAGGAAGCATGTAACCCATCGATTGTTCAGTACCGACGGTTGCGCTTAAAGTTCGGTGACGTTTCTGACAAGGCATACAAACTACTGCGGATAAGTAAGTCCCCAATTCTTTGGGATCCAGGCAGCGCCTACATTTGCAAATGAAGAATTTTTCCCGCTGGAAAACTTGCTGACGCTTTATTGTTCCCTGATGGGGACGCGAGTTGTAGTCGACCGTCAAAGATTCGCCTTTTGGAACATCCGTGGCGGTAATAACTCGGATTTTAAAATCTGGCGGCCCGCTAATTGTCCAGGTACAATTTGGAACACAGCTTTGGTTTATTCGCGAGCATTTCAAGTACAATGTGTCTATGTACTCCGTTATGGGTCTAGTAAATAAACATACATAAAATAATAAATAAAATAGTAAATAAATATATAATAAACATAATAAATAAAATCATTAATAAATACAATAATAAATACATATAATAATAAATAAAATAATAAATAAATAAAATAATAAATAAATAAAATAATAAATAAA
>JAQGAK010004366.1:0-12390 GCA_034696945.1 Lipothrix lubbocki
TTTATTACAATTAAAAGAGTAGATAAAAAGCGACTGTGGCAATGTATTTTTGATTCTCAATGTCTTTAATTTTAGTAAAAAATCCCCATATTATCTGTAATCTCAGTTCACAATTGACTTTCAGCGGGGCAGTAATAGGTTTTGCTCCAATAAAACATTCAGTGGTTCCGAGGGTGTGCTGAAGACTCCACGAAAGAGAAAACTGCAGTCCACGGCAATGGGTAATATTATTGGAAGCCATTGAAACAATTATGTTTTAATTAAGTTTTATTTAACAAGTTCCTTGATGGGATTCGGACTAGGTTCAGAAGGTTCCAACATCGGAATGATCTTCTGACTAACCAGTCCGGTTTGCTTATTTTGTGATACAGTACCACAAAACATGCAAACCCGACTGTTTGGTCCAGGGATTAAATTCGGCGGATCGTACTGCTCCATTTCCACCGCTGGCATTCCACATTCCGTATAGCAAAGCAGTTCAGACACATTGTTCGTTGTTGGAATTCTATGATGATTAAAATTCCAGCTGCGGCAGCTTGAATATTTAGCATCAATGAATTCCATGCAAGCTGACAGCTGCCACAGTTGACATGTTAGCTGTTCTTTAAAGTTTACCAAAATTGATCCTTGAATGTGCTAAGAGAAGCAAGATGTTATTCTGCTTCTTTGTAAAACAGCTGTTTATCTAACTCCGCCTGATTTTCTTGCGAAGGTTTACCTTATATCTGCAACAGCACTGCTAGAGTAAAAAATACACTTCTTCCTGTCTTTTCTCTGAACCGGAGTAGATGCTGAGAAACAAGGGGAAGAAATAGGAATTTATATTGACTGAGGTGGCCGGCTATGAACCCCTCTTTGTTATGACGTCTTTGCCTAAGGTTATTGCTCAAAACATTAATCGTGGGTTCAGTACTTTTCCACGTTATTATCAGTTTAAGTAAGTATATGTGATATTTCCCACCAGGAATTCCTTATATTTCTCCTCGCTTCAAAAACTTTAAAAACAACAAACAATTCGAGCACTATATTCTTTTTCGTTTCTTAATAATGCATTTCATTTGTTACAATAACATTCGCCGCAGTAGTTTTTGGCAATTCCTCAAATTTGCCATCTATACGAAAGAACACACATACTAGAGAAACTGCAGGATTCTAGGTAATGTTTGTAATAAAACCAGGATAACAAAAACCATATTTTTTGTAGTTATTTATTGGGGGATGTTTGAATCAATAGATTTAGACATTTTGTTTTTTTTGATTATGTATTTACTATTTGTAATGGGTTGTTTTCCATTTGTTTGGATTATATCTATTGATATTAAAAATTATTAAAAAAAGTATTTAAAAACACTATTTAAACATTTCCGTGTTGTTGCGGAATTCATAACCTTTATAGGTCAATAATACCTCCATTTTTAATGGTACATTTCAGCTGACTGCAAAGCAATACAATAGACAAGTAACAAATGCGTGCTTTATTCTGCCTTAGCTTATTTAGGTACTTAGTGCCTCATCAGCGATGTATAATGTAAGTGGCAAAATTATGAATTGCGATAATTTCAGATTGTATATTGAAAAACGAGTATAAACAATTATTAACAGCGCTACATGTGTAATTTTCGCACATAAATAATATATAAATTCAACAAGCGAATCATTAACGATTCGTTGTTATTAGCTGTTGTAATCTTTTTCGCTTTGATAGTTAAACTTACTTAATTGTACTGCATGACGTTGCTTATCCATGTTTACAAATTATGGGACATAATCTATATAGAAAACGAATTAGCCATCCTGTGTGTTCCCTTACATTAGGACTGTGGAAAATAATAAATATTCTATGTTAAAGTGTACCTAATATATACCAAATATATAAACAAATACATTCGTGAATAACATTAACTTAATTATTAACCCTCAAGCTTGCAGTTTTTACTTTACATTTGCAATTTTTTTTAGTTCTTGCCTCCAATCAAGTTTACAATACAGACGGCACTTACTCCAAGCTTTCGATTCTTTCTATTTTTATATTTTGTAGGATGTTACAGAGTGAGTTGAGGAGGATCCAACAACAATCAGTGTCAAAAATATTTTTACTGTTTTTTTACCAATACTTGTTATATTTTGTTCATTGGTTAAGATAATCTTTGCAGTCTGACCTTTACTAAAATCGCTCCAGTCGTCAAAACTTAACCTGCACAAAACTAAACCTATCTCGTCGATAGTCTAAAACACCGGTTTGGAAACATTCACAAGACAAAATATAAGTTATCCTCGTCGAACTTACAATATCCTATTACCGTGGTATCTAGATGATACATGTTTTAGTACTAAACAGCTATATAATTAGCTTCAATGAAGCTTCAATTTAAGATGGAAGAACCGCCTTAGCACTGCTGCGAACCAAAACAAAGTCGACACAGCTTGTGCCTTGTCTGCGATTAACTGAATTTTCCGAAACTGATCGCAGAATGTGATTACGGATTCCAGCGCCAAATCCAATAGTATCGTCCTATTTGTGATGTATAATTAAATAATAACTGAACCTTCAATAACTAAATAAATAACCTTTAGTCACTTAACTTTTGAATATATGGTTTTCTCGGTTTGATACGCATTTCATATTTTTTATCTTTTTCCAAGCTTTTAGCCTAATTGTACATGTGAAATCAAATAATCATAAAAATAGTTGAATCACGACATTTCACAACAAAATGGTTCATTAACTTCAATCTAAGAGATTCTAAAGACTTAAACCTTATTTATAATACGCATTCTTCTATTACCTTAGGTCCAATTCGTCTCTTTTTGGTAATTTCTTTGAGCCGCATATCTGCCGATACAGTCCACTCTCGCTATAAGAGCACACTATAAAACCACTAAAAAGTGCTCTTATAACGTGCTGCTGTTATAGAGGGAAAGCATTGAAAACTGTTTTAATCAGCTTTAAAATTCGGTAATAAAGCTGTATTTTGACATACATCATTCTGTTTTAGCAGTTTTTTAATGCCATTCTTGAAATATTATTATATAATTTTAATTATTCGTATTTCTCTTGGGTTTTAATTTTATTTTAGGTTATTCCTCAATAGTTTTTAAATGATTATTTACGATAATTGTATGATTTTGTGAAGGCTAGTGTTAATTTTATTAATATTATACTTAATTTTTTACTACTCTATTTAACACAAAGTTTTACCTAATTATTTTCGAAGTATTCTAAACAAACAATTTTAACAAAAGATCCTGAAACGTCCAGATGTGATTAAGAAACCAAAATTAATTTGCCTAGTTTCTTTATTTCTTGATAAAACTGGTGCAGAAAAAAATTAAAGTAACAATTTGTTTTTGCAGAAGTTAATATTTCGTTTATAAGGCAACATACAGGAGCAAAAATATAGACAGCATTTCAATTTAACATACAAATGCTCTTATAAAGGGAGCTGTAGGTCTCAACGGCCTTGGAAATTTGACTTTTATAACGCGAATGCTCTTATAGCGAGTGCTTTTATAGAGGGATCTAATAACACAGCAAAACTCAAGGGCAGTCCAACAAGTGCTGTTATGGAGAGAGTGCTTTTATAGAGGGGTCTCTTATAGCGAAAGTGGACTGTAGATGATAAATTGTCAAGAAATAAAAGAACTTTTTACCCCTGTGGTCAGCATCAGCATCTTAAAATTGCTATTTCGACCAGCCCTTTTGATCTTCCCTTTGTATTAGATACGTAAAGTACGGTGGAAATTCCATCTGGCGGAGCGGCAAAACGCGGAAGGGTTGGATTGTTGTAACCATTCATTGTCACAGATGCAGATAGAAAGGAAAATAATTGAATGGGTCCGCTCTCACATATTTATACATATAAGAAAAAAATAAGTAATAAAATATTGGCAAATCATTGTAATTTACGAAACATCAGGACGAATTAAATAAAACGTCTCAATAAATTTTTCTAAACATGTTTATCATAGCAAATCCCAAAATAAAATAAACAGAGTTCCACGCTAATTTTAGTCAAATTGTTTTACTGAAAATTATTACCTGTGTTGGATAAGAAAGTACATATCGGGGGAAAATTAACCTAGGGAAATAAGGTTAGCAGTAAATTGGGAATTTTTTAAATTGTAATGTGTAGAAGGCATTTATTAGTCTGATGAAGATCGCCATGGTGATGTCATTTTATTCAAAAAAATAATTATTCACAGTTAGAAATTTATTAGAACATTTCACAACGGTAAGATCCATACTCTTAGTAGTATGCAACTTGCAGAGCTGTCCAAAATACATGCCCTCAAAATACATTTCTGAAAAATTGAAAGTACAAGTTACAAAATACATTTGCTTTTCAGCAAAATACAAATTTCAAAATACGAACATTATTAGTATTAGTTACGTATGTAAATGATATTTAATTTACAAAATAATTAACTCGCAGTCAAATTCATCCACATGCCTATGTTGGCACTTAAATTTCTTTTCCCAACATGCTCATTTAAGTGCCTAAAGGGTTAAATAGTGATAACAAAGTACAGAGAGATGAATCAATCGTATAAGTTGCGGTACTCCAAAGATAAAATCCATAAAACTACTCGACAAAAAGCACTCTGGACAATAATAAGTACATACATTGTGATTTCAACTTTCTCATTTCATTATGTGGAATTAAAACTGTTTCAGTAAGGAATGACTTTTTATGAGCAATGATGTGCAGATTTAGAGTTTTAATTAGATAAAAGTTCATTTAGAATGCTATTTATTTCAACTTCATGAATACAAAATGGCAAATGTGTCGAACTACCGCCAACTTTTAATATTTTTCCCACAATTTTAAGTAATAATTTGAATACTGCTGGTGGTAAATTTGCTATTTTCATTTGCAAAACATATTGTGCTGTTAACTGAAAAGTAAAACCTGCGTTACGACGATATAATAAATTTAAAATTTAAAATAATTAGTACGAATATAGGAGTGCGGAATTGTGTAATAAGTCCCAAAACCTAAATACCATGTAATCCACAATAACTATCAAATTTTGGCTTTGAATGTCTTTATTTTCAATTATTTAGTCTAATATTAGAAATATACAGCCACAATATTCCTCCGGACGAAACCTGGATAATTTATATTGTACATCTTTACACATGGATTTTATAGCAGTCAGTCGTGCAGCCTCAATACACACCAACTATTTATTCACGAGTACAAAAATAAAGAGAACATTATCTACACATAACCATGCTTATCTTTTTGACTCTGACTGCGATTCCGATAAACTTTTACATTCAGTGTAAACGCTTCACCTTGACTAGACACACACTAGAAAGAGCAGAGATACCATCATTGCATTACCGTTCCAACAGCTACTACATACAGTTACGTTAGGAGAAAATAGTGGAATTTTAGAACTTTAGGGCATCGTCCACGTAGCATTCATCCCACATATACGAAAAAGGCTTCTGTGTTGTTAGTTTACTTTACAGGTAATAAAACTCTTATTTTCGTAAATTGTGAGCCCCTAATGTCAGGGCAATTTTGCAAGTCAAGTCAAGTCACAGTAAAAATAAAACTATTTTGTATTTGACTTTTAAATTCAAATTTGATTGCTCTATAGTAACTTCCATATGTTAAAATATAACGATAATTTTCTACCCGTAATTTCTATATTCACCAACGGATTTTAGTAAATACATTTTGTCCAGCATTTTTAATACACAGTTTTGCTAACATTATATTTTAACGTCGTTTTAATTTCTAATTTTGCGTATCTTTGTAAAATGCTTGAGAAAAATTCATAAGTAGAGGTGCAGTTGCAGCTTGCTAGGCCAGTTACTCTTAATTTTAATTTTTGCGCCATAGAAGAATTGAACCAGTGCATTATTAAATTTTTTTATAATTATTAATAAAATTATTTATAATGCTACCATAAAAAGTTTTTTGCAATCCGTTAGGAATATTTCAATAAAAAATATGAGCATTTGAAAAACACTTCTGTAGTGCATGTAGGGATTACATTTTATACATGTATGTATACGTTACGTATGCAGTATGTAATAATTTACAGATATGGGCGACTTGGCAATCGGCATTGACTTGGGAACAACCTACTGCTGCGTGGCAGTGTACCGTGATGGCAAAATCGAAATTATTCCCAATGGCGTCGGCACAAACACCACACCATCCTATGTTCACATTGACAAAAACAATTCTGTGACTGCTGGGACAGCCGCCAAAGGAGCAGCTCTCCAGGATCCTACCACAGCAGTTTACGATGTGAAGCGGCTAATAGGCCGTCGTTTTGACGATCCGCTGGTACAGAAGGACATGGAAATTTGGCCCTTTAAAGTGATTGAAGACGAAGACAGTCACTTTCCGAAATTTCTTTTAAATGAAACATCCTACCTACCGGAACAAATCTCAGCCCACGTCCTGGGATATTTAAAAGCATGTGCAGAAGAATGGCTGAACCGTCCCGTTAAAAAAGCAGTGATAACCGTGCCTGCTTACTTTAACGAGGCGCAACGTCATGCCACTAAACTTGCTGGTGCCATGGCTGGCATAGAGGTCCTGAATCTTCTACATGAACCCACAGCAGCGGCAGTAACTTATTGTTACAAAAATAAGTCGTTCACAACTGAGAAAACGATCCTGGTGTTTGATTTGGGCGGCGGGACTTTTGACGTGGTCGTTATGAGCATTAAAGATCGCAAGATACAAATAAAGGCAATTGGTGGTGATAGCCACTTGGGGGGACAAGACATTGACAGGAACTTAGTCGACCACTGTCTGCAGGAGTTTAAGGCGAAGAACGGTATTGATTTAACTTTGGTTGAATCTGCAAGGGATGAAGTAAAAGTGGCAAAAATGTTAAGAAGATTAAAAAATGAGTGCGAGGAAATTAAGACGCAACTTTCATATAATAAAAATTCTGTCATAACGTTGGATAATCTACATGGCGACACAAGTTTGGTTGTCAAAATTACCCGGGAAAAGTTTGAACGCTTGAACGACTCTCTATTGCAGAAGTGCGTTGACACCGTCGAGGCTGTTATTGCGGATGCGAACTTGACGCCAGGGGATATTGACGAAGTAATTATGGTTGGTGGCTCGTCAAGAATTCCAAAGCTACAGGAGTTAGTAATGGGGCTATTTGAAGATAGAAAGCCTAATAGGACTATTAATGCGGATGAAGCAGTTGCTTGTGGTGCGGCGATTCAAGCAGCTTTAATGACGGTTGATTGTCCCGCCCTAAAGAATATTTTCCCGGATATGAAAATACGTGATGCAGTTTCATTGTCCGTTGGAACCAAACTAATCAGCAAATCCGCGACGACCAAGTGGAACGCACAGACAGACGTCCAGAATGTGAAAGAATTTCCCAGCTTAAACAGCTTTTTCAAAATAAGCGGACAAGTTGACACTTCAGAGTTAAACGGAAATAAAGACATTCCAAAAAATATCTTGCTCGAGACTACTGAAGACGATGAACCAGATAAAATGTCAATGGCATTACAGATTATTAAAAACGGTTTAATCTTGAAGAATATCTTTAAAATAGAGAATTCTTGGCGCACAATTTGGGGTGTAAGTAAAACAATTATTGTGGATGATCTATTTAAATGTCTGCGTTTAAACGCTTTATTTTTTTTATTTACAGTTGACCGAATATCGTGAAAGTTGTGAGAAACTTCTAGAACGTCGTGGTATCAAAGTTTTCCTCAATTGTTTGAATGCGTTTCCCAACGAGCGAGAATTACAGAGGGTCAGTTTCGGTAGGTTAAATCAAAAAAATTAGAACAATTACATTATACTTGTGAATCGTTCAGAGGTTTTAAAAATTAAGTATAGCTAGAAGGAAAATGAGTTCGTTTTGTTGAATCTCGATTTTTGCTAATTATGTACATTACAAATCTCTGAAATATATTGAAAATAATCTACACGAATCAACCAACTGATTGTAAGGGTTGTACCTACATATAACCGTCATAAAGCCAATACACAATTACGTAGTTTATATATGTACAAGTATGCAAAGTTTACAATATTTATTTATTTGGCTGCAGGTACTTTTACACAGGTAGCAGAAGTGAAACACTTGAGAACGCAACTGATGACCCCGGAATTCATAAATGTAATTTACAATTCCCTGGACTCTGCCAAAAACGCTAAAGACGACGATTACAACTGTGTAAGCACAATATAATTTTTGTGAAATGTCTTCATTCCACTAGTTTAAATGGCTTGACGTTAAGGGTGAAAGTGACATGTTACAGATTGCTTACTCAGCCGTCGAGATTCTAACTCATATACTTTCGGATGGTGTAGGTGCTTGGACGATCGAATCCCCAAGCCGATCTGACGTCTTGAGTAGAGTTAGGCTTGTGGTTAAAAGCTGGGAGTATCGCCTAATAGAAGTTCACTTCAGGTATTTGACAATTTGCTAGTCTAATGTTATTATCATAACAGTGTTAAAACACATTCTGTTCTTATTCGTGTATAAACAATTTATTTTAACTTCTACATTTCTTTATTTAGTACCTTGGGAGAGTTTTCTAGGTTGTTAAATGTAAGTCACACTAGTGAATGTCAGCTTTTTGCAGCCTGGTCTCTTTGGAATCTCACGGCAAAAAATCGTAAGCAAATTAGATACATATATTTACTTTATGGATAACAATTCGTTTGCTTGATGTTAATGTTACATTTTCATACCAGATTACTTTAGTAAATATCCTTGTGTAACTAGAATATTGCATAAAATATGAGTATTTAAATTATCTTGAAACATTCAAAGTTTAGCAAGAATTTAAAATTGTAACACAAAATTGTGTATTACTTGGCCTAAACCTATAAACGTCTCCATAGAGTAAGAGTTGAATCCTCTACAAAATTTATGCCTACTGGCAATTACTTCAATCCAAAAGAGAGCAAGATCCCGACGAAACGAAAGTAGCGATGGTTATTGAAGATGCTAAAGATTTTTACTATAATCTTTGAATGTATATACTAATACATAATAACAATGAGAGTGATTGTGTTTGCAATTATTAATTGGTATAGCGGAAGATTACGTGCCTCTGCTGGTGTGGGAGGGTGGCTTGGATATCCTAAATAAAATGACGTTTAATGATGAGGATGTTCGAAAGTTTGTCACTATGACATTAAAGAAGACACGTGATTACTTGTCGCAGAAATAGAACAGTTTAATCAAATCCAAGCCTGTAGCCGCTGGTCGGGCCTTTAACATTGTCATTTCCGCCAGTCCTTCTGACATTGTAATTTCTTAACCTTATTTATCGCAAATGCAGTAAAAACTCCATTTGGCGGAACATCAAAATGCAGGCGAATTTGATCGTTGTAAGCATTACCTGTCACATGTAAACAACAAACAATTACTACCTTTTGTAATAAATATAAATAATATAAATAAATCATGAAATTTACGAACTGCGCCGTAAAAAGAAAGATGTTTTACAATGATTTTATCCGAAAAGTGAGAATAGTTAGAGTTTTTGTATTATTTGTTCTGAGACTAATTGTGATATGGAGATGAGACAATTCTGTAATTTCCCGTGTGTGTCCCGCAGCTATGTGTGTGTGTGTAGAAGTGATAAATATTGAGCATGCACGATTAAATGCCCAAGCTTGCTACCCATTGCTATGCATACATGTAATGTTGTCATGAGGATGCTGCTTCTATTTGTCAATTACACAAAAAAAACTCGATGGAATAATTTACAGTTTCTAATAGAATTATAAGGATAATCGTAGTAAGAAAAAGAAATTTATGAATTCCTAGTCAATATGGAAAATCATCACGTTATTTGTCATTTAGAACTATGTAATTTATATTTAAACAAAATTATTTTAGTTCCACAACAGGAATCACGCAGGAGAGACATGAATTAATCAGAGAATGCTATACATATTGCATCCTAATCTGTTTATACCCAATAATAATTATTAATATTTTTCCGATAAATTTAAAAACTAATGCAATAATATTTTAAATTTCAATACATATTCTTTACTAAATGTAATTTTATAAAAAACAATAGTTTGAAATCTAGGTAAACATTATCATGAGCAAGGCTACCTACGGACGACCATAATTATATTGCAGCTTATCACTGGGCTCCTGATAAAATGTAAATCTTCTATATAAACACTCATAATCTCTAAATATTGAGGGCAATAATTGACCGTATTACCTTGACAAACTCAACTATGTACAATGTCACATTTGGATAATTCGAAGTGTAAAATGAGCAGAAAGTTTAACCATTAGAGGCAGTTGATTAGTTAACTGCATGAGCTCATCCAACACATGCAAAACCGCCTGTTGTGCTGAATAACTATACAGGTAGGTAATAAAATCTATTTTCTCATTAAATTTATAAGCTTCCAGTGTTTAAAGGCTCATGCATAACTGCAAGACTATTTTGATTTTTAGGTCTTCACCAAGGGATCCAACTATAGCATTTTACGTTAGTCAGCTAATAGGAAGTCGATAAAGTTCATCTTAACATTTTATTTAAACGAATTCTTGGAAAGTGAGTATCATTGTCGTCAATTACGTGAAAGTAACTAGGGCCAAGGACACCCACTTTCCAATGATTCATTTGAACGAAACTTTTCACTTACCGGAGAAAATAACAGCCTGGAACAGTTCCTGGATCTGGATGTTAAATTTGTGAAGGGCGTTAAGCGTTTGTGGGTTGTTAGTTTTTAGCATTGCCATATTTTGAACTCCGGATGAGCCAACTCCGGATTATTTGATCGACGCTATTTTAGGTATGTAATTCTTAGCAGATTTCTATTAACATTTTTTCTTTGCATCCGGAACAAAATTTTCTGTTACCAAAATCCTAATTTTGCTCATTTCTTTTTGTGGCTTATGAATGAGAAACAGTTTCCCACACGTTCTCGATGCGTTTCAATCTTAGCACCCAATGATTTCTTAACAATCAAATCAGTATAAGCAAAATAGAAATTTTGGTAGAAAATTTAATTGCAAATGCGAGGAAAAACGGTTTGTTAAAATTCGTGACTTGCAAGACAAACAAATAAATCGCTAAAATTTGAGATTTTGTGTTCAAGTGCATCTAATTCAATGAAAAAAAGATTTTGTTAATATTATTTTAAGATCCATACACTAAAATAAAAGCTTGTAATTAGGGCTGGGACCATTTCGCCTTTTTGGCCTTAAATATTGCGCAAAATTGCAGTCAATTTTTCGTAGTATTTCGCAAAATTGGTGACGCGGTATTTCGCGATTTTTATCCACAATTTTCTGTTTATTCTGGCTTTATTTTGCGGTTTTTAACACCATTTTAAGCATTTTTACCGAGTTATTTTCACTTTTGAGCAGTTTTTAATGCCAAAAGTAGATAAAAATAACTTAAGAAATTATTTTTCTGGCTAAAATTGACGTTTTTGTGCAATAATTCTAAAAAAAATTGTTGGACCTCAAATTTCGCGGTATTTCGTGGAAATGTTGAATATTTCGCAGTATTTCGCATTTTTACACCATTTTTCGCGCATTTCGCGATTTTCAAATTTAATTTTTGTGGTTTTGGGATGTTTGGATGTCCAATAAAACAATTTACCCAGCTTGGAATATTCTATTATGAATTTTTAATTTTATCGTGTTTTTCGCGATATCCCAGCCCTACTTATAATAAAATGCATTTAAATCGGAACATGCCGGTGAGATTCAATATAATCTTGTGGATCGACAAGCCTTCATATTTGGCATCCATGCATACCTAAAATCAATAGAATAGTGTATACATATATAGCATAAATATGCTTCACCACAATTTTTTGCACACGACTACATATTCCCTATATCATATCAGGGTTACGGAGGACTAGACTCATTTCAATGATCATCGCGGCATTCTGATAAAAAATTATCTTGAATAAACGCTTCACCTTGACAACATACTTTTATTACGAGCTGTGTAATTACAAGTTCTACTGCTAGAAACTACCTACAATAATTATTACATTCAGCATTTTAATACAATTAGGAGTGGCCCATATACCCGAGTTCATCCAACTTACACGGGAACAAACTTACGTGCGAAATTAGTACGCAGGTAATCTTTTTATAAAAAATAAAATTCATAAAATCTTTTTATAAATTTTAAGTCTGTACGTTAGTAGAAGTTTAAAGTTTTTTTAAAACTGCAGTAATATTTATATTGATTTTTAGTTCTCATAATTAGTACAGTCCACTCTCGCTATAAGAGACCCCTCTATAAAAGCACTCTCTCCATAACAGCACTTATCGACCCGCCCGTGCATTTTTTATTTTATTTGCTCCCTCTATAAAAGCACTCGCTATAAGAGCATTCGCGCTATAAAAGTCAAATTTCCCAGGCCGTTGAGG
>JAQGAK010004367.1:0-12385 GCA_034696945.1 Lipothrix lubbocki
ACAGACAATCATACACTTTTACAGATAATCATATATATTATTCCCACACAAACAAACACAAACGGACAAACTCAGAGTGAACCACACACGAGAGAGCTTCTACTCTTCAACTACTATATATGTATAGGTATATAAGTATATCTTATTATTACGCAATCTTTTTCATGTTGCCGATCTTAATCCAGACCGGAAGCAAAAGGTCACTTGGAAGATATTCCCAGCAAAATTCTAAATACGTCATAGGTATGTATGTGTAGTGTATACTTTTCATGCACACAATATAATAATGTTTATTCTATATGTTTTAGTACAGGTGTATGGCTATCAGAAATCAGATTAGTGTATTATATCGCGAACTTATCTAGCTTATTAATCATGGCTATACTTCTTTTCTCGTTATTATTATAACTTAATTTTAAGGCTTTGGATACTTACGGCTTCATGTTTAATACAATTCTGGGAGAATTCTATTTTTACTATTAATTAGTATACTATTAAATCCAGTTTGAATTCACGATTTTAAATAACTGTGCAGTTAAAGTATGGTGTATGATGTCCTTTTGGCTGTGCTCTTCAGCTATAATAAATGATGAAGTGTTATTTAATTATATAGCCAAAACCAAACTTGCAAAATTTTAAACGATGTCTTATAGTCATGTACACATTGAAAATTACAGCAAAACGTGCTATTTTAAGCTTTAATACATGTTTAAATGTACATACAATAGATGTTAAATTATACTTAGATTAAAAATATTACCCTACAGAAACATTGTATAGCACGTGCAAAAGCTAGCTACATAGAATATAATTTTTATTGACGAAATAAAGCTAAATCTCGACCATTAAATCTTCGAACCTCTGCTCCTGCTCTATAAGCTTTTGCGATATCTCATGAGAAGAATTAAGTGTAGAGTTGTCCATTTACAGACTTGTATAAAGACATTCATCTTTATGAGTTTTATGATTTGATTCGAGTTCATAATCTATTGCGGAATAAAGGTACGTTTTATATTGTATTATATATGTATGTACCTTTATGTATGTGTCTGCATAATTACATGTGTGTAAAAAGCCACCAGCCAAGAAGAATGTAGTTTTCTGCAAAAATCCCTTTTATGTATGAAAATATAACTTCCACATTATGATTAATAAGCAACAGCAAAAATTCGCAAGGATGTTCACACGTTATCTATAGGGATTTTAGTTCCTTCATAATAAAACACTTCACGTATAACTACATACATGTGCAACCATATAATAGTAAGTGCGATGAGCTTGTGGAGATATCCACTTTTGCTGTATAAGCTTATGTATGTGCGTATATGAATTTTTAATTTTTTAACGTAAAAATATATTAAATATATATCTATATACTTATTACTGCTATAGAAGTAATAAGCTTGCTTATAATTGATTAATTGAAGAAGCTTCTAAGTTGAAATTGCGTTACTTTTGATTATAAATTTTGCCACACAAGCGATGCCAAATGCTACTTAATAGTAATTAACTTTTGCAGCTTATTACTCAGATATTCTGCGTTTGAAAATATTTAATCTATACTATACTCATAATTAGTGGAAAATGCGGTTGAAGAAACTACCCTTCAATGTAAATTAATTATACGAAGAAATGTCAGTATAGAGTATAATTACTACCGCAACAAACAAAACAAGGTTTTCCTATATTCCGATGAAACAATTTGTGAAATTAATTCATCATAAAATTCAAGTTCTATTGAAGGCAACAATTTGCTACTTTTCCTTGTATTCAAGTTCTTTGTTATTAATTAAGTTTAGAAAGAGTATTATATGTACTATATTTCTTTTAATATAAATATTAATTATTATTTTAAAAAATGCGTTCTTACTTTCGAAAGAATAGCCACGAGGAGGTAAAACGTGATATGGTAAATCCGATGCATTTTGATGTCTTGTATTTAGATTATTGACTTGTATATGGAGATGAAAATGCCGGCGATGATCGATTCACTTGGAAACACTGGAAAAATAGTATAGGAATTGCATGATTAAAATTTGAAAACTATCAGAATCACGTTTTTAAACAAAAAATAATACAAATTAAATTATTCCAGAACAAAAAAGGCTATAAAATACTTTTAACAAACATCAAGATCTTCCAGAATAAAATATTATCGTATCAAATACATCACATTTTTATTTAATATTTAAGTATAACCAGCAATTTCAAAAGATACGACAATCAAGAATAATATTCCTATATGCTCACACTATTATTAGAGTTGCACAATCGCCACGACCAACTCGAAATAATAAACAATCAAGAAATTAACTATTATAGAAATCTCTTCCGCTTTCCATTCCAGGTCGTCGAAAAAGGCAATACTATATATGTAAGAAGAAGTGATCACAGGGGTGATGTATTACATAAAAGGTAATAAGTGAGTCTAATAACAGATTTTTGTACTCACGTGTATATAAGATTTATTAACTTCCACTTTAATAAAATTCCGTGTATGTAAAAGTATATATAGGAACCACTAATTTTTATCTTAATGAAGATAAAAGCTATACATTACATATACGACTAAATTTTATTACTTACGCAACCCACACAGAATAATTTCTTTTGTACTGTTTAAGCCGCGATTATAAAATTCTGTTCATTACAACATCACTTGTTGTTGTACTATTATTATTAATTTATTAAGGTGAGCAAAATTACTCAGCAAGATTCCAGCGATGTTATGTATGTATCTCCTTTATAATAGATTAGTCACCATTTGGACAGCAGGAGTGAAATTTATTTCAAATGACGCACTGCAATTTTGCCTTAATTTCGTAAAGCAGGCAGAATAAGTTTCAGGTGGTGAAAAAATTCGTGGTAAATCAGGTGTGAATCCTCCAGCTTACTAACCACGGAATAATTTTCAAAATGAAATTATTCAACCAAAATATAAAAAAAATTGTCTCTTTCAGCCCCACCAATACTATAAAAGTATACCGCGTATGCTTTTACAGTATACTGCCAATGCTATAAGTATCTGTAGAATAGAGTGTTTATTAGAGGAAAAGAATCCCGAACAGTCAGAAATATTTCCGAAGTGACGTAATAACAATTCACATTTTGATTTTGCCTTGCACACTTTTACAGGAAAATTCACTATCAACAAAAACAAGAACAAACAACAATCACAAAACTCTTATTTTCCGCAAATAATAATCCCACTATTGCTGTTATTATGTTTGTTATAAAATAAAACACATTTTATTCACCAACAACAACAATGAGAATATACAATATTATTCAGAGAATAATATTACACAGCCTGTCCGCTTGCCAGTGCTTGCAAGAATGAAAGCAACCCTTTGAGTTTTGGTTTTGCTATATTATTGCATTGCATTGCATTCATCTCATGTATACTATCGCAACAACGTCCAACAAGTCTCAAAACTTTTGAGTGTGTGTGGATTGTTAAAATATAAAAGGTATATAATCCTATATATGTGTATGTGTGTTTCTTGTGTGGGGATGAAGAAGAAGGAGAGAGATCTGACAAAAAAATTTACCTTGGCTCGTTTTTTTCATTCATTACATCTATATGTATTTACTGTGTTCACAGGTATAGACAAGAATACAATACACGTTAAAGACTACTTGTACTATATGCGATAGTATTAACTTGGCTCTTTTACTATGGTAAAGGTATTCACTTGCAGTAGTATTATAACTTGCTCATATTGTGATGAATTCCTTGAGAGAAACGCCTTCAGCACCTTCGCCTTTTTCTCTAATAAGAAATAAGTGAGTAGAGTAAGTCTTAACTCTTTTTACATCTACACACAGACGAGATAATTTACATATTATACTATCGCAGATTCACCTGCCTGAGAGTATGTTAATTTATTTTGTCGTCTGCATATTGTTGTTGCTATTTTAAATTCTATAATTAATTGTAAATTCTATAATCTCCTCTTTATTGTACAAAGCACATGTACGGCTCGCGGTATAACGCAATAATTACGTGTCAGCTCCATTATAACATTAATACTTATTGTATTTACTATTGTAATATATAGATAGATGAAGCATGTTCAATTTAATGATGTCCATACTTCATGCATGGCGTTGTTGAAGATTTATAATTCCATGCAAAAGATGCGCCGCATTATTACTATATTCCTCATCCTTCGGTCAATACTACAGAATACAAGTCTTATCGGTTATTATTATTTAAATTTAATTTTAACCATTGCTAATTCGTAAAATACTTTTATATTGAGATTAAGGTTAAAAATTAATAATCTATTTAAGTTACATATGATTATCTTCTTTACCTTTCAGACCTTGTCTTTCATGCTGAATGGCAGAATGAGCTATTATGGAAGGTACTACATGATACTTATGTACATAGGAAGGTACTTATATTTTGAACATACAATGTTCTTTTGGTGTTCGTGGTTGTAAAAAGCACGATACAAATGCTATTTACTATTCCTGTGATCTTCAAGTGGACCTCGACATACCAAATTGACTGATTGTGAGTGAGTCAAAGACTCTATAATAAATATCATCTTCAATTAATTCCTGCTGCCCACACATGCCCTCAGATATCTTTAGTAGATATCTTCTTTTATCTTATTGGTAAAGGTATTGTTAACTGATCTTCTGTGTGTTGTATTTTAAATGATGAATTACCATAGTAAAGGTTTGTGGTTCATTCGTACATATCTATGCATACGATACATCGAGTTGGCGAAACTATTTAATTTTGAGGTGTAGATCTTTTAGGATTCAAGGTTTATAAAGTATAGTTTAGTCATTTATAAAAACTAATACCAATATAAAATTTCATACATGGTGGAAGATTTAAAAGATAAAATCAGAGCTAAACTTATTATTTTAGTAAACGTTTGGATAACTTTTTAAATCATAATAATTATATCAGTGTTTACCTGGTTTACCATATAATAATGAACACGCTTTTTCAACAATCACGCTTCGTTTATTTTCGTATTATTTGTAAAAAAGGAAAGCTTTTTGAAATATTATATATAATAAATAAGCACATATTTTTTAATCAAGTAAGTCAGATAAAATAATACAAACTCCATATTTTTTTTGCTATTTATCATATTTTCATTTTTGAAACAATTTTTTTTGTGTGGTGGCTAATCAAAAATGACAATTTCGGCTCATTCACTGTATTATTTCGGCTACAAATTAACGCAATCAGAACTTGATGACTCAACAAGTCCATTATACCAAACAAGAAAGGTGTATAGTGAATGTAATTATTTATTGCGAACATAAACACGATATCTTTACAATGCTCACAGTAGCTTGATATTATTTACCTTTGTTGAGAGCTGGTCAGTTTCGCCGACGCTATTTTAGGAAATTGTAAATTTAGATAATTATACATATACACAGCAAATGATACACGTTTGCTTGCAAAAATAAAAGTGACGAGAATTGCGACAATGGTATTACTTATTACTACTGTATACGAATACCAATGTAGGTATTTCTTATATTTTATTGTGTATGCATAAAAATGTATAAAACACACTGTATTTTATTATTTTATTTGTATTTTCATTACGCACAATAAAGCGGACACGCTCGTCACGTCCAAGTTTATTATACATAATTCTGGTTTGCACAATAATTGCTATACATTGTGTACTCCACTGTCATTACTACCTGTGTATAGGGCTATATTTATGCCAACCATAATTACTTATGATGGTGTCATTTCCAGCATGATTCCCTGAAAAAAGACGAAAATAATTTATATTTCATTCTTATGACTACAATTAGTTTATTAATAGACACATATTTGTATTTTATTCTTTGCCACAATTTTGGTTCAAATTAAATGAGAAAACTGAACTTATTTTGGAACTTATGAAGTCCAAAATTAATAAATTAATTAAATTTCCTGCCGTCATAATAACACTACAGATGTTAGTCAAATTTCTTTTTTTGCAAATATCAAAGAAATTATTTTAAAAAAATCAGCTTCATTGTCTGCAGCATTACATTATATGGGGTCAAGTACTTGTTATGTATGAATTTTCTGTTCGTGACAGAGAAGCCTTTTTTAGTTTTATTTATATCAATCTTTTCTTTTTATTATTACCGTCTGTGTCTGTGTCTGCCGAAAAGGAAAAAAAATTACTATTACATAAATGATAAAAGCACGTTCAATATTACACATTTACAGAGCCATGTAAAATCGAGTCATATATGTTGCACTTTAAAATGCGATACTTCCATAAATGAGAAACGCACTTTGCCCCTCCGGCGCTTCACTTTTCCTTTCATCAATATTACTACATTGGACTCTTACGCAGGTGTAAATCGTGTGTAATAGATGCCCAAATATTTTTCTCACCCTTGCCAATAATATTATTTAATAGTACACACTATACAGAGAATCAGAGAACCATAGCAGATCGTCAGCAGATGTAATAATCCGTGGGAATTGCAATTATATTATTTAGTATTTAGTACCACGACCAATGTGAGACGTAATGGAACTTTAAAAATTATTTTAAAAAATATTATTTTATAAATTACATTTTTTAGTATTCTCAAAATCTTTATTCGCGTGAGAATAATATTAATTTATACGCTACAATGATTTAAATTGTAAATGCACATGTAGGAAAAAAACTAAGTCCAGTTTTCCTTTCATCTGTTCATGTCCCTTTTATTACAACATATGAGTTTACTTTTGCTGTCCCTGCGGTTTACACAGTCGTTCGTTTATTATGCGGCTGCTGGTGGGCTTTTTGGCTTTTGGAACTTGTACACTTGAGTAATTTACAACAGTAATTTCATCTCGTTCATCGTGCATACCATGTTAATATCTGTATCTGGTTGTTTTTGAAAACATATGAGAGGTGGGCTTCTTGTTGGCGTATTTTTTACACATTTTTGGTCTCTTTTCCTTCTGACTTTCCTACATGGAAAATTAATGCATTTGCACTATAATATTACATATTACGATTTTTGCTTGCAGGCTTGTACAATACAACGCCTAATAAACTGTGAGGAAAACTATAGGAAAATGCATGGGAGGAATACAAATGAGATCTAAATTTTTTGTTTAATATAACGCACATGCAAAGGTGTATATTTGTATACATCGTCAACGAAAAGTATCAAAAAGTACCAATTTCTGTGTTGAAGGTATTGAAATTGTTACTTTGGGATCCTTCGTCAACGATATATTTTCATCATATAATTGTGTAGCTCTTAAAGATCTGTTTATAAGATCTATAGCTATAGCAGAGAAGCAGCATCTTGTTTAATAATATTGTAGGCTTGGGGGGATAAATAATACCTAATGGAATGAGTACTAACACGCTTTTATACATAATAAAGACTCTGTGCTCTGCACAGCAGCAAGAACTTACTTAAGTAACTTATGATATTCCATGGAAAAGTAAATGTGTAAACATAAAAGAGAGTAAAAGATACCTACACAGATTTTTAAGCAATGATGTATTATGCAAGTATGTATTCCCTTTATTTTATATTGATGTATCTTATTGTTCCTAATCCCTTTTGTAGCATTTTGCTCACTCACATCAGTGCGTAATCCACGTAGGGCTGCTTTTAAAAATGATCCTTCAAATAGTTTCGTAGGCATACTCTCGACTCTTTTTTAAATACTTGAAGGAGATAGTGAACATGCCTAAAATGCTACTTACGAGTCATATTATCATTGTTGGAAATTGTACAAGAAATACAAGAGATACAACAACCCAAAACTATAGCCAAAGGCTTGACTGTAACATTTTCTGAGCCATTAATTACAAAGGAAATGTGTAAAATTCTGTCACTGTCAGTAGAAATTAACGACGGAGTTAGTTCATATTTAAATTTACTGAATATGTGCATTTATAACATAAGTAATTACAAAGATCGTGTCTCAAAAAAACTCTTGTTTTATTATTGTATTGGGAAAAGGAAGAACTCATTTACCGGAAAATAACAGCGAGCTTCTCTAATAATTGTAAGAAGAATGTTAATAAACTTTGGTACATTTAAGTTTCTCAAATAATAACGTTGTTACTGTTGACATTATTACTGCATTTTTAAGAAAATATAGTGTTGCAAAAATAAAATTCTACGTCTGTCCAGAAAAAAATAATTATTATTGGAGAAGACTGGCAACACTTATTGTTTTTAACATAAATGCGATCGGTATTTTGACAAGTCGTTTAAGTATAAGTATTTAATACTTTTTAAACATTTTATACTTATGTATATATACTTGTCTAGTATATATTTTCTGTTGTCTTGATAGCTGGAAATAATTTTAAGAAGCTTGTCGCATGGGCTTCAAATCCGGTGACACTTGGAATTGACATCCAGTAGCATTTACAACATCCACCAATTCTGTTCCTTCGGCTAGTTCAATGAGCGTTAAACCTTCTACCTTGTCGACGGTGAAGACGCACTGCAAAAATACAATCACATTGAAATATAATATGAATACACTTAATTATATTTGTACGTACGTAGGTACCATATCCTTGTGGCATTTAAAATTAAACTCCCATACCTTTTCAGTTATAATCATATCTACACACTGAGTTCCCGTCAAAGGCAATGAACATTTATCAACGATTTTATGTGATCCTCCTTTGGCAGCATGCTCCATCGTTACGATAACCTTGGTTCCGGCTCCAGCAGAGGAAACCAAATCCATGGCACCACCCATTCCTTTAACTAGTTTTCCCTGTTGTAAAAAATATCAATTATTATAAATATACATCCTTTATTCAGGTAATCGTTTACGTGTAATTACGAAGAGAAAATGACTTTTAAAGCCCTTTTGGTAACTTACAGGAATCATCCAATTAGCTAGATCACCATACTGGGAAACTTGCATAGCACCTAAAATGGTCAAGTCAATGTGACCCCTGGAAACGTAAATGTAAGTTAATTAATTATATGGTAATTAATGGTATATCTGTACTTAATTTTTTGTATGAAAAAAACATTTGACTACAAGATGCTCTAAAATAAAACATACCCTCGAATCATAGCAAAACTTTCATCACTGGAAAAATATGCGGCACCAGGGAGCACAGTGACAGTTTCTTTGCCGGCATTGATTAAATCCGGGTCTTCCGCTCCTTCAACTGGGAACGGACCAAGACCCAGCACTCCGTTTTCACTTTGAAGGTTTACTTTGATTCCTTGTGGGATGAAATTGCTTGAGAGCATAGGAATGCCGATTCCGAGATTAGCTGAAAATATAAAATAAGACATGTTAAGTACAAAAATAAATAAAACTTCAAGGGCTCATAAAAATATTAATTAATAAATCTGGATCACATACCATACATGCCATCCTGAAACTCCAACGCAGCTCGTCTAGCAATAAATTCTCTTGCAACCTGAGCAGGATTAGGCTTCCTAGCTGCTTGCGCCGCTGATTTTTGTAAGGTTAATCTCTGTAAATAATTTTGTTAGGTTAATTTCAAGAAATACACTGATGAGTAGTTATTAATAAAAATGTTGACGGCTTTTTGGAAATAATTATAGAAATTCGTTTATTTTTATTTACTTAATAAAATAGTTACTTTAAACGAGGTTTATACTTTACAAGAATCACAGCTCTTACCTCAATTCGCTTCTCATATTTGGAACCCTTAATTATCCTCTGGACGTAGACACTAGGAACATGAATGTCTTCCGCAGAAATGGCATCCACATCCACAATCTCTTCAACTTCAGCAATAGTAATTTTACCCGCTTTGCACATCGGAGGATTGAAATTACGGGCAGTTTTACGGAAGATTAAATTTCCAGCTCGATCCGCTTTCCAGGCCTTGATTAAAGCAAAATCTCCAGTAATCGCTTCTTCCATAATGTACTGTCTATCATTAAACAACCGGGATTCCCTTTCTTCACTAATGATATCAATACTGCCATCCTTTCCATACTTAATTGGAGTTCCTCCTTCATGAATTAATGTACCGTATGCTGTTGGGGTAAAAAATGCAGGGATTCCGGCACCACCAGCTCGGATTCTTTCAGCTAAAGTTCCCTGTGGATTAGAAAATATTAGTAAATTATTATAATAAAACTATAAACAATTTAATTATGATTCTGGTTACTGCCAAAACTATTTAATATCGCTTTACCTGTGGTGTCAACTCCACTTCCAATTCTCCAGAAAGGTACTGCCTCTCGAATTCAGCATTCTCACCCACGTAAGAAGCAATCATTCGTTTGATTTGTTTCTGTTTTAGAAGTAATCCTAATCCAAAATTATCCACACCCGCATTGTTACTAACGACTGTCAAGTCAGACACTTTGGTTTGGAGTAAAGCTTGAATTAAATTTTCCGGGATTCCACACAGTCCAAAACCTAAATTATTGAAATACAAAATTTCCACATTAAATACACATTATTTGGTTTCCTCCCCTTTAGATATATTTCCCAATATAAAACTCAATATCCACGACATCAAAATTCTCAACAAAATAGCTACACGAACCTCCAACTAGTAATTTAGAACCATTTGGAATATCTTTGACTGCATCCAGAGCAGAATCGTAAAACTTTGCATCTAGTTTCTTGCTTGTTGAAAAATTTAGCTACAGAATAGACAACAACACACCAACAATTAAATTCCTTCAAATCAAAAGTTCGCAACTTTCCATTTATAACAATTTGCTACCAAGTATTCATACATGTACAGTAAACGATTAAACTATCACAAATCACAAAATAATAATATTATATTTTCCTTAATTTAATATAATCTACTTACAAACGAAGTGCTCAAAGCCGGTTGAGCCACTCTTAAAAAGGATCTCGAACAGTTCCTCGTAATCACATTCTTTAACAAAGCTGGTAACATTTTGCCGGTGCTGGGGGAACAGGATTCCTGCAATTAGCAAATGAATAAATGCCAAAATAATTAATATGCCAAATCAATTAATTAATGAACGTGCGCTGATGAAGGAGACAAGTTGTCTGCCGAAAGCTCCGCAATAAAAATAACTTATTTGCAAAAACATCCACATTACCGTAAAAAATGAATACATTATTAAATCAATTAATTAAATACCGCAATTATTAAATTCCCAAATTAAATAAATAAATAATATCTCTATTAAATCATTTTTTTGAAATATCCCAAATTTTATTTAATCATCGACGTTACTAATAATTTACTGTAACATACTTACCTGTAATAATTAAAGCTCGTACTATTTTAATAAAGAAATATAATTAATATTGAGGATCCAGATCTCCAGACCTGAGCCACGTCAATCCCTAGATGAAGATTACAACTTTTGTATATTGCAGATATTGCAAATTGACCTTGAACGCTGAATTTGTTATTGAAGGTGTGTGGTGGAATCAGCAGTATTTTTTATTCCTAATTTAATATTTAATATTAATTATGTATTTAATATTAATTATGCATGTAATAAATTCAAAAGATCTACACACTTGATGACAAATATTTAATTTCTAAAGCATATATAAAAAGCAATTAATCTTCCGGAATTCAGGCAGAGCGCCATGTGCTTCATGGAATCGCACGTGTAAATTCATCCCGCGGACGACTTTTTCGATGATCCCCAAACAAAATCACAAAGTCCACATGAGTGATGATTTCGCACAAACAGCAGCAGGAGGAATTTCCGGATCAGCAAATAAATCCGCTCAGCAGATTCGCTCACATAACTTAAATAACATTACATAAATAAAAACAAAACATTTTTTTCTAGCTGCAATTTAATTTTTTTATAAGCAATCTTCTTGCGTAATATAATTAAAATGTGTTAAATCATCATAAAATTAAAATATTTTGAAAGTAAAACGTACACAAAATAATTTTAAAACGTTTAAAATACTTCTGATCGTAATTATTAAGCTATGCTTAATATTACATGACAGTCAAGAAAGAGTTTGATGTTTATTTAATTTTTACATAATAGGCAGACATAATCATTTCTGGAGAAATCCTGCTGATGAAATCATTTCTACGTTGAGATTCCTCTTTTTAAGTTGCATCATCATAAAATCTCAATTTAATATTTATTATTGACGTTGTCGACATATCTTTCGAAATTAAAAAATTAAATCCAGAAATTTCTGTCTATCTCAAATAATTCTGGAAATAATTAGTTTTATAAAATAATATTATTCAACATTTTTTACATTTTTATACTCAAAGAAATATCGATTTACATGCTCAAAAAACCAAATTGTACAATATCTTTGAAAACTGATAAAGAATTATTATTTCTTCATTCATGATTAATCACAATTTATAGATTACGACAGTAGAAAGAAATTCAGAAGTAATTAATTAATCAATTTAATGCGAAATTATTAGAGAACAAAAAGAAATAT
>JAQGAK010004368.1:0-12383 GCA_034696945.1 Lipothrix lubbocki
TTATATTATTTGGTGCAAGTTTATATTGTTTGGTGCAAGTTTATATTGTTTGGTGCAAGTTTATATTATTTGGTGCAGGTTTGTATTATTTGGTGCAAGTTGCCATTTACATTTGATGTAAAATGGCTAAATTTGGTGCACGTTTAAATGGGTGCCATAAATTTCTGAGCAAGCAATTCACACTCAAGGCGTCGCACAGAACGTGATTAAATGGAAATAATATTAGCGTGTTTGGCCCTGTGTCTTCTTTTGATATGTAATTCCTCACCACCCGCACCTCTCAAGGACGTTCAGCTTTTTTCCAAGGAAGTTGCGCAAATTTTCCTAAAACTCTTTCTACGTTGTATTTACTGGCCAGAAAAGGTACCCTTTCGGGATCAAAATCCCCAATATGTTTGTAAATGTTAAATGGTTCTTCTTTCTTCCAAAAAGAATAGCCAGGATAGTTAATGTAGTAAGTTTGAAGCTTTTCGTACACCAAGTGACCCCGGGTATCCTTGAGTTTAAAAATTCTATTTTCAAATAACGACAAGTCGCTTTGAAGAAATTTCCCTTTGTACTTCTTCACAAAATAACATGTTTGAAAGGGAATCTTGAGGATCGTCGGTGTATAAACGACATCGCTTTTGCGTACAAATGAAATTAAATCAGGCCTAAAGAGCGTTACTATCGCCACCACGATAGTAGCAAGATATCAGGACATGAATGACGCCGAAAGAAAAATAATTTTCAAGTTTCCCACACATAAATCACATCATCCACCGGAGTAAGATTTTTAGTTTATCTAGTGGACAAAACCCCAAGACAACTGTGTTCTTCGACGTGTAGGGAAACCCCGAGGTGATCTCAGCCAAACAAAATTGTTGCTTCGGATTCAAAAAATTCAAAAATGCTAATAATTAGCATTTTAAATAGTACAATTATTGTTATATTTAAAAAAACTAATTTCAAAACTTGAAAATAATTGTTTGATATTTTACTGTTAATTCTACTTGCGAACCTGATGAAGGACAGTTGTCCGAAACGTTGCTAAATAATCACTGTTGTCATTTTTTTGATCAGGACATTTGCCTTTGATTTTAACAACACTTTTTTGATTCATTAGATTTTCTGCTTATTTAATGAATTTGCTGCCTTTTGCAGCTATGTTTGCTTCCAAGAGGTACTACGTACGTAGGGCTGACTGATTTAAAATGTTTGTCAGCTCGTTTATTATGTTTAATACACGACATGTTAAGTATTACCTTTGGTGGAACAATTGATATGGCAATCGTTTCCAAGATAGTCCACTCCAGCTGCTGGAAAGCATAGTTCTTTATTTTCTCCTATACGATTACGATGCAAGAAAATTCAGGTGGTTCATAAATTGTAGTGCATTTTGTCCTACAACGCTTTCCACTAGTTGTCAGAGAGTGTTTAAATGGAACACGAGGTAGTGTATTGCAGTAACTAATTGAGCGAGGTGATGACCACCTACAATGCACATCCTGGTCCCAAAAGCTTTCGACGCATTCAGAAGGATCTGATTTGTCAATAACAGTAAATTCTCCTATGCAGCCGGGCTCATTAAATATTTTCAGGCAAAAGTCTTTTGCATCGATGGATTCCCAAATCGACACGTCCTCGTGGTATGTATTGAAGCAACTACTGATGCTTCCCTGAGAAAACAAAAATGCTGTGCCCATAAAGTAGGGCTTTTCATACAGTACGGGCAACCAAGGATGCTTACCATTATCTAAAACGATTAAACGTATTTTTTACATCGAATTCTCTGTAAATTGTATCTACTGTTTGTGAAAAAATTAGCTTATTTACTTATTTACTTACTGCTTAGAGCATCTGGATGAATTGCAATGGTTTCCAAACTGGTCGGTAAACTACCGCGGAGAACAGAACGTTAGAGTTTCATTCGCAAGTGCGCATGAAAAGTAAGACTTGAACCCGGCTTCACAGTCACCGGAGCATAATTCTCCATTTATCGCAATTCCAGAAGCATTTGGGAAAGTAGGGTTGCAAATGCTAAATGACTTTACTTTGTTTGGAACGATGTAAAATATGGAATTCACGTCGAAATCCTCCCACAATTCAGTGCATCCAATGTTTTCATACAGCCTCATGCAATTTTGTTTGATTGATATAGAAAAGTCATTATTATTCTGGCTTTTTAATGGGGTAGTCTGACAGTCATCGTAGTAGTTGGAATCTGCCTCACTGCTTAGGATTAGGTTCCTTCGCCATAGTTCTATAAAAAATATAAAGGTATATGCAGTTAAACAATGTAGTTAAACCAAAATTTTTGAAATTTGTACTAATAGGGCCCACCTGGGGATGAACAATTCTCTGTGCAAATGTGGTCAAATAAATATTGTCCATGTTGTGGAAAGCAAAAGTCCCAGTAGCCTTTGTCGTCCACTTCACACCAAAAGTAGAATTTTTCATTTGCCTCGCAATCCGTTTTACAGCACTTCCCACTTGACGTAGGAAACTGTAGGAATTTGTCGCATTCGTAACCATCTAAACTTTGGTGTTGAGTTTGAACTCCGCAATTAGTACAATTACATAGGCCAATCGACTTAGCATGTATTGGAAGAATGGAAAATAATACGTTTGAATGGAATTCTTGCAAATTACCCCTGCATCCTTTCCTTGTATATACCTAATCTAATACAGGGATGTGAAAATAAAATAGAAAAAGACTTGTTTTGGTGTTGGTAAGGCATGCTATCACACATAAAACTATCGTTTAGGGAAATTTCAAATCTTTTTCCCTGAAATCTTTCACTGTCGTATACCACAATTTGGTTGGATAGCCACAAGTCTAAAGTTTTAGAATGAGTATTGCTAGCAATGTTTCAAATAAGAACTATTTTCAATAAAAATATTTAATATGCCTTCTCTTACCAGGTAATGAACAGTTGCCTTCACCAATTCTCCAAAAAATTTTGTCCAATCCTCCAATAGCAAAAATCCCAAGAATCTTCAGTGTCGCAACGAAAATAGTGGATAGAAGTATATGCGTAGTCGTTTCGAACAAGTGTTTCCCTTGAAGAGCAATCTGATTGACATTTTTTCCCTCTTGTACCATATGGCTCTTTTATTTTTGACCACGTCGTTTCGCATGATCCTATTGACACCATTCGATGATCCCATCCGCAATTACTTAAGGACAGTCCACAAGTATCCTCTGGCAAAAGTGTCATGGAATTTCCAGTACAACCATACCCATCGTAAAGGGTGACACATTTCCCGTTAGCATTGATTGAGCTTTTCCATTTTAACTCATCGCCGTTCGTACACTTATTTACTTCTAAATCGGAGTGCTTCAGTTTGAAGCATCTGCCATATCCTGTGACTTGAAAATATTCGGACGAACACATATCCACGAAATCTCGTGGTTGATATGCATCTGTTATAGGGGGGTAGAAACTATTAATTACAGCGGAATAACAAAAACGTCCGTTTAATTTCAATTGTTTGATTATTTTAATAATTACAAACATTACTAATTACCTTTTAAATAAAAGTTGTCAAATTCAAATTTGGTTTCACTGTACTCGTCAAACACTGATCCTCCCGTTAAAATATTTATTGCGATGCAAACGCCGACGCACTTAGCCAACACAACGCTGAGCATTGTTCGTGAACAAAATAATTTGTCCTTGCAAAATTACGACCCTACAAATATCAAAATAATTTCAAATTAGGTTCCTTATACATTAGAATTAAGGTATGAAAGTAGATTTTATAATTAAAGTAGATATATTAAGATTAAACTTTGATGTTGTACAGGAAACTGGTTTCACTGGATTATGGTATTTCATGGATATTTCAAGGCTTATGCTGTGTTTATTGTCCAGCCGATTTTTAATTTCAATTTCATTGTAATTTAGTTTTAATTAAATTTTCAATCTAAATAAAGCGGTGCGTTTAGAGTCAGGTGGCATTAATTTATATGTAATTTCATTTGAGTGTTATTAGAATTTTTGCGGAGAAAACTAAAAATGGACAAAACTCGCGGACAATTAGAATAATATTAAAATTTTCACGTACGGCGTCACTATAAACTGACGTTCGTAGTGAAAAAATCACGACGTTAAAGGAACTTGAAATGCTAGTGAAAAGAAGTTCATTCTTGAAACTCTAAGTCAAAGCACTCGTGAAAATGAAATTATTTCGAAATGTAATGAAAAAACCGCGAACTATAAACACAGCATTACCAAGAAAGTCTAACTAAAAACAATTTATTGCAAAAATTGCGATCACTTAATCTATACTAAACAGAAATAATTCGTTATAATTTACCTATTTTAATTAGTTTTAAATATAATAAAATTTAAATGTACCTAATAATTTACATTATGAAAATAAATTAATTGATAATAATAGTATTACCCTTTTAAAAACAATTATTGTGTTCGAACTTGATATTTTATAAGTTGTTAAACGTACCGGACTAATTTTGTATGTAATAAACTCTTGGTCTGCATTAGCCTGATAATCACAGTTTGAATTTGAAACCTTGCTTTGAAATAATACAAATGACTTTTGAATATTTTCTTACATATGTAAACCATTTTAAATCATGGACTATGTTGTGTTTAATTTTGCAATTCAATTATGAAGCAGTTGCAAGTTACCGTTACTATCGCCGTAAAAATTTTGATAAAATGTAAAACAAGGCAGTAAAAGTGTTGCTTACTTTTCGCTTCATGCATATTCCTAGAAAGTTTATCAAGGAACGGTCCGATGTAGTTCTTCATTTACGTAGCAATATTTTTACAGGTAATAAGCTCTCCAATGCTGTATTTAGGGCTTTCATAAAATTTCGACTGAATTCACAGGGTTCATTAGCGTAGCTACTGTTTGTACAACCCGTAATTTATCTCAAAAATAGATTTCTATTACAGATTTTGTGTTGAAAAAAATGTATTTTATTGATTATTAGGTGAATAGTATTGGAAATATTTGCCGCATTTGTAAATAATATTTTGAATGTACATTATCATGTTGGAGTGAATTAAAAAAAAAGCCGTCCTAACCTTTGAAATTATATTTCCTTGTTTCTTGATTGAACTATCTTGGTTTTCTATTAATGGAGACAAAAACCGCAAACGTTTATTGGCTATGTAGTTACGTTATCTTAAATCAATTGGATTTTTAGATACTTCATAAATGAAGTTGTAACATCCAAATATTTGTTATTTTCACGTGCCATGATATACTGATGATACTCTATTATGAACTTTTAATTTTATCGTGTCTTTCGCGATTTCTCAACCTTAATCATTATAATAAAAATGTAGATTAAGATCTGATTCCTTTGACACTGATAGAGATTACCATAGCGCTACTACACTTTAAAATCTAATACATGTGGGGAATATTTTACCATTACGTATTTACTAACCACTGCTACGGAGGAACAAAGTTAAGGGTAAAAGTCGGAAACCAGTAAATCTGTCTTTCTCCTCCCAGCTTCCAGGACAATTTCCAAGCTTTTTCTATTTCGGATCCAATTATTCTCTGCTCCCCACCGAAACATAAATACTTATCTCTTCTGTGTACATACAAGATACAATCAAGGTAATTGATACGTATATGTTAACCTTTTGCAATTTCCGACGTGATGGTGAAGCAAATATAGACAATATTGTTATGTCTCCTTGTAAATACGAATGCAAAGACAGTGTGGATCCCGTTATTGAAACTGAGAAAACAAAATCACGGCTGCCAATGTCAAGTCCCTATCAGTTCAATGTTCACATTTAGGGTTCATATGCACACATTTTTTAAATACTACAGATTTACCCTCCAGTACAAAAACTGTGTTCTATAGCTATTTTGAAGTAAAACGTATGCAAAACGTTTATGCTATATATATACATAAGCTGAGCTCAGCTGCAGAAGGAAGAGATGTAGCTCCCTGTGTGATGTTAAACCATGCCTGGTCAACTAAACTTTATATTGTGTTTATATATAAGAAAGTTTGTTTCTTCTTTCTGGTTTCCGTTCTTCGTATGTTACCGTCACGATTCTAGAGCAAAGTGAAAAATAAGTAAAAAATATTATTTAAAATGCAAACCCCTTTGCGGCTGTTGTTTGTTGTTGCTCACTCACTCTTTTCCTCTAGCATCATTATGTACATGTATGTATTTTCATGCGTTAAAATATGGCATTATTGTCCTTTGATTATTCGGGCCACAAGTCGACCGCGAGCTGATATTCAACGACATCATTTTTTACAAAATCACAAATGTATATATTGTATATAATGTCATATAATATCATTTTTAACTACAACAAATTTAACATATATGCAACGCCGCCTGAAAAAACGCCACTTTAATAACTGAAATAATATAAATCACAAAAATCTGTATCTTTTATAGAAATTAACTAATATATATGGAGAGCTGTTATGCATACAACAATACACAACATTCGGGAGTTTCTTTAACGGGTTAATGGAGTCGTTGTATAGAGAGTATATGTAAGTATTGACTATGTATTTGTTATTTGATTTCTGAAAATTCGTTAATGAACCGCTACACTAGGAATTTCGCATCCTTTTAGGGCAGAACAAGGCTGATAATTTATATACTTTTTATTTTAAGGGTCAAAAATATATTTCAAAAGATAATTAAACAATAGAATGTAGAAACAAAAAGAATACGTGGTTTTTTAATAGTATTTGCGGAAATTTCGTACACTAGTTTTGAACATTCTTCAAGTCGTTTAGGCAAATAGGACATTCATGATATATGATTCCAAAGCTAAACAACTCTTGATATCACGAAAAAATTATCCGACGAATCTAAATATAAATTTCTCAATTTTAAACTAGAAAAGTGTTTTTCAATAAAGTGTTACCCGTTTTTTGAAGAATTTAAATTTTAAGTCGCGTATTTTTTTTCGCTCAGGCCCTTTAAATAAATCCTTTATTGCTGAAATTAATTTAGTTGTTATTACTGCCGTTTCATTTTTCTGAGAAAAGAAATGTTGCACTATTTTTCCTAATTTTCCTCATTTCTAAATTTAAGTCTATTACATACGAATCTCTATTACTGTTTTTATGATTATATTGAAAAATAATAAATGTAACAAATAATACACTAAAAAATACAAAAATCAGTACACAAATTAATACAACAAATCAATACAAAAATTAACATTAACATAATTATAAAATAAACATTAATATAATTATAAAATAAACAATTATTAACATTGCAAACAAAAAATATTAAAAATAATTCTTAATGAAATTTGTTATTTTGGAAAATAGGAAATAAATGCTATTAAAAATAATTTTGCATAGATATATTATAAAAAAAGTAATTCTTTCTACAATGTTTTATTAAAAAAAAGGAATGCAAATAAATAAGGAATCTTCACTTCTCCATTTGGAGTAAAACGAGAACGTGAAGAATACAGGTTAACAACATCATTAACATTACAAATTAACTTTATTCGACGAATTTTAGTGCTTTTTTGGTACTCAGGGTACGTAAGACGAAAGCCTAAATAAAATACTTTAGAGAACTATTTTGCCGCAATGAAGAAGAATTCTTTATCTAGATAAAACCATCAACAAATATCTCAACCAAGCCTGTAAACAATTAGCTAAATAGATTCTAATTAAAATGATTGGAAAATACCCGACTGTAAGCGCATTTGCTATATCGATCGTAATAAATCCAATATATTAGTATTATGTATTTACTTATAATGTAATAACATCGATTTATCTCGTATCAATGACATCAATTTGTTCATATAAAAAACAAATGGATTTCTTCATGAACAACTGAATAGTTTGTACATAAAAAGGTAACAAGTAATTTCTAGCGTTTACTATTTGAAATTACAATAAAGTTATGAAACTTATAAGTTATAACTCGTATATGGTTAATGCCCAAACAATGGGTATTGAATTTTGTTAAATTAAAGTTAATATTGTCTATTCTTCGGTTCGTATACATACTGTGTATATTATTCAGTGTTCTTAGTTTTTTATTTTAATCACGTTTTTATGAGGTGATAACAATTGGTACCAAGTTAAGGATTACTCTCTCAAACGTTCGATTCTGTTTTGGATTAAACTTCAGCTTTTAATCTAATGAAGGTTTATTTTCAGAGATTGATAGTTTATCCCCAACAAGCAGAAGAAAGTCTCAGTGACGAACTTAGCTAATTAAAATTCTAAAAAAATTAAATAACATAATCGATCACTACGCTGACCAATAAAACATACGAAATGGCAAGTTTTTGTTTGATCAAGCATCCTCTTAAACAAATACTTCATAGATCATGGTCATTATTTCGACATCATCAATTGAATTTGGAACAATTTTACACGTCTTACCAGAGCTGTCAAAAACTTTCAACTAATACTCGGAAAATTGAAGAATTTACGTTTCAAGTCCTGGGGGGACATATCGCTTGTAAATTATTTGTTGAAATATTCCGCACTATATTGCATCTGCAATAAAAATTAATTTATTAAAAAATATAATGTCACTGTTTTTTAATAAAAGAATTGACTGTTGGGTGGATTGAATTAAATGCGGCAGTATTACAAATAACGTATTAAATGTACTCCACTTCCACTTAGGTCGGTAAAGCCTCGGGAAATCAACATGGCCTTCCAATTCTCGGAATACACGGATACTTGGATAGTGCTGCAACATTTGACCGGCTCTAGCCACTTTTGTCCCAAGATATTTATTTTGTTGCAATGGATCTTACTGGGCATGGGTTGAGTTCGCATATACCCCCGGGAGCGTTTTATACGTACTTGGTTGGTTCAGTACAGCCTAATTAATTACCTTTTACACGATTTGATACCCATATGATTGGATTGAATTGCAATTCAATTCGATTTAACTTTAAACCACATTTAGATTTAAATTGAAAAATTCAAATTTGTTGGTCCGATCACTATTTTGCGTAACAAATTTGCAAGAATGTTGCTGGACCTCAAATTTTGCCATATTTTGCGGAATGTTTGTGCATTACGATCGATTACGCGTTTTTACACAAGTGGTAACACATTTCGTTTTTTTCTTTACCCAGCTGGTAATACTGTATAATGAATTTTCCATTTTGTCGCGTTTTTCGCTATTTCCCAAACATATGCCTATTACCTATTGTCAAATAAATGTTTAAAAAAAGGCAGACTTATATTGTCTTATGTATTCTGTCATTCGATAATTTTAAAATATGAATTTCAGCAATTCGGCCAAGCTACTCGAAGAGTGGTTCAACATTTAAAATGGGATACCTTTTCAATAGTTGGACACAGTATGTATGGGTGCAAGAATTGTTGCTTTGTATTCGTCTGTTTTCCATGAGAGTGTAAGATTCTTTTAAACAAAATCCCACTACATTATGGACCAATAAATATTAAGGAACATGCTTGTATACACAATAGGTCAAGAATCTAGTGCTGCTGGATCAAATCAAAAATTGGACTTTGTCCACATCAGGCAACGGTTACGCCAATAACGTGCGTAAATCTATTGATACGTACTTGGCGGTTGAGGAAAGTATGAAGAAAAAACTTCGGCTGTTCCTTATAATGAAGCAATTGGTCGTTTGATGGGACCTGCAACCTCGCAGTTGGACGAATCCGCATTAAAGATTTTAATGGTAAGAAACATTTACACTACGGAAACTTCAGATTTACAATATTTTTTTGTCAAAAATTACGTATAATTCGATTAGAATTTTAGTTTAAGCTATTTGAATACCAAATAATATTTACAATAAACACGAGATTAGCAGACATTGTAAACATAAAAACATTTTCAACCATTTCAATATCAAAAACAGAAACGAGGATCCAGAAAAGTTGACGACGACAAATACGAGTTAACTCGAGACGCGCGATTAAAATTCAACTACACAGACATCATTCGCTATACAAACGATGATATATTTGATATTATGAGCAACATTAAATGCCGAGTAATTTAAAAGCTAAGAATGGACTGGTTGTTGATGATGAAGCCATCACGGAGCGTGCAATTGCTTTGTACAAGTAGAAGTGCTTGGAATTTAAACAAGTGACCTTGCCTGGAAACCATTTCATGCACTTGCTGAAACCTGAAGGAGTTGCTGACGAGATCAATAAGTTTGTAATTGGTTGATCGTTTGAATAGTGGTACAAACGTTTCAATAAAATTAGTGCGATAGTCATTAGGATTATTTTCATTCAGTGTAGGGACGTCGAATTTAAATTTAATAACTTACAGCTTCCAAATAAATAATGGTCAGTAGTAATCCATTTTTAATTGGTTTTACGTGGTTTATTATACGACAAGCTTATTTTATTCGCGAGCTTTCGGTGACAATCTGTCTACCATCATCAGGCGTAACAGCAAGTGAGAAGAGAGAACAAGTTTGAACAAAATCATAAAAATAATATTTCGAAATATTAAATTAACATCATTTTTAGAAAACGGCTAAAAATATTATAACTTAAGGTTCGGTGGTTGCCAGGCGTGATTCAATAAAAAACCTTGGTTAATGTTCAATAACTCCTCTGTTGATTGCTGGATCCAAAGGCCTTCTTTGATTTTCCGTAATGTAGGGAAAGATTCTTTTGCTACGACAGTTGTGTCTTCCCAATTAATCGTGTGGTTCTTGGACTGTATTACATGTCGCGCAACTGCTGAGTTGGGATTCTTATTAATGACACTTTTTTTATGTTCTTGTAGTCTGGTGCTAAGAGGTCGTCCACTTTCACCGTAATATATTTTAGGACAACATTGGATTTTGTAGATGATATTGGATTCTTCTTCTTCGGGGTCTTTTACTCGGGATAAAAAACTTTTTATTTTCTTCCCGGGAAGAAAGGTCACTTTCCATTGGAATTTTCGTCGGAGAATTCCCGCTATTTGGTTAGACAGTTTCCCCATATAAGGGATAGGGACCCATGGTTCTTCGTTAGAGTTTTGGCTTATTCCTGTTTCCATTTGCGATATTGTCATCACATTAGCTGGGGTATTGTTGTACAAATTAGCATCTACTTCAATTAGACCATCAGGAACGATATCTGTAGGGGGTTGGAATTTCGCTCTCAACCTCTTTATCCGTAGGTCAATCAACTTCTAAAGATACATACTTTGATTTAAGATTTCTTTGATATGCATAATTTCATCTTCCAAGAAATCAGGATGGCAAACTGTAAAAGCTCGGAAAAGTAAAATATCAATTACAGATATTTTATTTGATTGATGATGGAAAGATTTGTAATTTAGGTAGCGATCCGTGTGAGTAGCTTTACGGTAGACTTTGATTTTGATGCTGCCATCTGGTTGTCGATGTATTAATACATCTAAAAACGGGATATGGTCATTCTCTTCAACTTCGTATGTAAACTGAATATTGGGGTGAAATCCGTTTAGTTCATTTAGTACTCTTAAATACGAATTTCGATCAACAAATGCAAGAACGTCATCCACGTATCGTATCCAAAAATGTATGTGGTTGTGGTCTTTGACAATTTCATCTTCAAGGGTTTGAAGAAAAATATCCGCTGGAGTGGATGATATAGGGCTTCCCATTGGCGATCCATCTTTTTGCTTATATATTCTGTTATTGTTTTTGAAAAACGTGTCGGATGTGCACACTTGTAAAAGCTTCATCACATCATTGACAGTAAGACGATCATCTAGAGTGCATTTCCAGTTATCGTCCTTCTCTAGTCTTGATCCGACAAGATCCATTGTTAGTGGCATTGGAAGACTGGTAAAGAGGGACTTTACATCAAATGATATGAGAACGCTGTGTTAGAGAACGCAGACCAATAGCCATTCCTTGATTTGGAGATTATACTATTAAGGTACTTCGCCAAATTGTAGAAGAGGGAATACTTGTAGTCATTAATAGGTCGCATGGGCATCCCATCCTTGTGCACTTTCGGAAGACCAAACAATTATGACATTCGTGGGTGGTTGGGAAGTATGTACTTACAAGTATCATCAGTAAGCTTCTTTTGTTTGAACATTTCACGCAGACCTGTTTTCAAACCGATTATTTCCCAATTCGTATTCGGTTTGAATTTGAATTTCAAATTCAACTTCAATTTACGTATCTTATTCGAATTGGGTTTTTGAATCGAATTAATTCGGAAGTTACATTCGGATTATTCAACCGAATAAATGCAAAGTTTAAATTAGAATTTTATTCGGTTTTCGAATAAGACAACAAATTCGGTTTGATTTGATTCGAATTGTATTCGAAGTTGGTTTTTCGAATAATATTTTCTAATTTTTAATTCAAATCAAATGCCAATGTTTTTTTAGCTAAATTGGTTTGTAATAAACTTTGTAACAATTTATAAATACAAAGAAACCGTAAACTGATTGACGACTAAA
>JAQGAK010004369.1:0-12382 GCA_034696945.1 Lipothrix lubbocki
TATAAGAGAATTTCTATATAAGAGGCAGATTTTGGTGATTTATAGCGTTCTCTTATAGCGAGGTTCCAGTGTATATAAAAATTCTCTTATAGAGAGAGCTCATATGCATATAACTTTGTATAACATGCGAGCAAAAAGTCTTATATGGAGATCTCTTGTAGCACGGGTCCGGTGCATTACTGACTTATACATTATAACAAGGGGTACAACGAATGGCCAACATGTCAGTTTTCCGTGTTTCCTGTACACGTTCACTAAAACCCGGGAGACGCCGTGTACATGGCGTGTTTAAAAATTTAATGTACACTGGACTATTGCTCTAAGAGAACTCTCTGCAAGAGATCCTGTAAACCTACATTTCATAAATAGTTATATGCGTAATAGCTTTTACCAGAAGAGTATTTCTATCAACCATTTTTATTAAATTGGAATACGTGGTTAATTAGTAAAGATTCAAGTTTATTGCCAAGCTTTCGATTACATATCAGTAATCATCTTCAGGGCTGAGACAAAATTGACATAAAATTAACATCAATTTTAAAATAATTTTTTGAAAATATAAATTCAACATTCTTGAATGATTTTAATTTTAAGATATTTTTAGTTTTGGAATTATTTGATTCTAACCATTGCTAAGTTGGTAACCATTATCAACGTTCATTTTTGGTTTTTGTGATTGTTTTATCACAAGGCCTTCTTCTTGGAAAATGACGTTTCTCAGGACATTATTCTTGAATTATCCCAGTTTATACTGTGATGTTTTTGTTTAGTAACGTGCCTAAAAATGGCAGACTCTTTGTAATCTCTCCTGCGAACGTAACCCTTGTGCTCTTCTAAGCGTGATTGAACATCTCTTCTAGTTTCTCCATACTAAACAGATTCACATTTGTTGCACAGCATTTCTATATAAGAGAGTGATTTTAGTGATTTATAACGTTCCCTTTAGTCATAGGATTTAATCGGATTAATTTATCCTGGATTGACGTTTTTCGGAAACACAGTTAATCGTGGTAGTTAATCCGGATTAAGTACGAATTTATACTTAATCCCAAGGGTTAATCCGGATTAAGTATGAATTTATGGGTTAATCCCAATAGTTAATCTGGATTAATTAGGAATTTATGGGTTAATCCCAATAGTTAATCCGGATTAACTAAAAGTTAATCCTTCCCATGTCTGAATTCCCCTATAGCAAGAGCTTAGTGTATTAAGCTTTATTTAATATATAAAACCCCAACGTAACTGTACAAAAATGAACGTATTATTATAATATAATTTTATGATTACTTTATTTCAATTGGCAGTTCTGACCGCATTATAAGTTTCATTTTGTTAAATTTTATGAATTCCGAAATTATCATGGAAAGTATCTGTCACTATATACAAACGTTAGGACGTTCCAAAAACAAAACTTAGAAATAATTTGGGAAAAATACTAACAAATGTGGAATATGGTAGGGATGAGAATAATTAATAATCAAATTCAATGTCTTCACTTCAATTAACAACAACAAATTAAATTGAAATTCTTAAATTGCAATTCAATCAATTCATTTTTCAGTGTAAAAACTTCGTATTATTTTTTTAATATTTAAATTTTATTTTGTAACACGATACGTTATGTGCAAATAAGTTTAAACGAAGTTTAAGCGAATTTTATACCTTACACTGCAAGGTGTTAAAAAGTAAGCGGTTGTGTATTTTAAACTAGATTGAGAGTCCGGAATTTGTACATCGTAATTTTTGTTTTGTTGACAAATTTTAACGTTGGATCAAATCATAGCTCATTATCGAGTTCGGGTGGCACGGCGAGTATCGAGTACGAGTCCGAGTAGAGTCCGGTCAAATATGTATGATTACTCGATACTCGAAATTGGGTTTGGAGTATCGAGTAACGGTATTTCCAGTACTTTAGAGTACGAGTATCAAGCGAGTACGAGTCCAAATGAAATACTCACAGAGGTTATCGAGTTCGAGTACGAGTATCACATTCTCCAAACACGAGTACAGACATACTGCGCACGTGCATAAACTTTTTGGCTTTGGAATGTTGAAAGAGAAAACTTTCCGGTTTTAAAATAAAATAAAGTTTCTTCAATCCCCCCATAAAGCCGGTTTTAGCACTTAATGCAGTTTTTTGTTGATGTCAGCCTATTATTTAATTAACATTACATGTACAATAATGTATATACTGTCGAGAATCAATTATCGACTGGCGGTTGCCATGGTTTTTATCATATACAGTTTCAACTTGTTATAACTTGTCTCAGCTCCGAACGATTTTGATATTTCCGGATATTTAGTAAATAAATATAAGCTTATAGCGACAATCCCTGAGTCAAAGGGTTGGAGCGATTTAAATGAAATAATGGGGAATCTGACTAATAAATCCGAAAGAGTCGGGGTATAAAAAGGGAAGTTTTAGCTATCAGAGCTCAGATCTGTCTTGGCAGTCGGAGATACTCTGATATCTTAAACAGGAAATAGAGTTCGACTGAGACTTCTCGGCGGCTCTCTAAATATATCTATAAGATTATCATCCAAATATCATACTTTGCTCTTATTAATATTACACCAGATTGTTTCCATTTACTATTGTTGGTCAAAGCTTCAATTTGAGGCACAGCTCTCTCTTTTAAATCCTTTTAATAATTTATACTTATATAGATAGCTTTAGCTATAGACTTTGATTTATTAAATTCGTTTTATATTGGATTTTACACTATTTGATTTTATACTTATTGTTGCACTAGTAACCATAGCAATAGCACATAGGATTGTTGTACGTTATTACTTGTTCTTGACATTAGCGTTAGCATTGCGTTTCCTATCACATATACATACTTATTCTCACTTCGCCCCTTTGTTATTGTATTAGTATTACTTATATGTTCATAGTTCGTATTACACTTGATATTACTTGTTATATACTCTTATTATTCCACACCTTATATTCTATATGTTATTTGCACACAAGGTTCGAATCAAGATACACCCTATGATCATTCTTTGCGTCATTAGTCAATTGTTGAATTATATGTAATAAAGCCACTCTTATTATTGTAACTATTGCAATCAAATCCCCAGTTACTTACCCGTCACTTATTCATATATATAGAGAATACTATTTGACCCATTTATTTTCGTATCAGATATACCTATACTTACCTACCTATATACTATTATTCTCTATATGTAGTTTATAAACTACAATAATAAAAAATCCTCACGAAAGATTGATTTAATTGCAACATCTGCATATCTGTTACAAGGTGGGTTAGATCTAACAATACTTAAGACGTTCCTATTAAATAAAATAGTTATATTTACATTCGTCGGGGCGTCAGTTTTAGATTTTACTGCTTTTATAAGCGTTATAGTCTACTCATCAATTTGATGGCAGATAACCTATCTTAGAAAAAAGAAAATAGAGATAACTCACTCTGCACTTCATTTAGCGATATATTATTAGTTTATTAGATGGTTAATACAATACATTTAACATGATGTAATTAATTATACACATTATATTATGTTAATGTATGTATTAATGTAATAGTTACTGGGCATTAGATACTCGAGTACTATATCGAGTCATGAAACGAGTACGAGTCCGATGTTTCGGTATTTACAGTTACGTACTCTTGAGTACGAAACGCGTTCGAGTATTGCAACTGGAACTCGTTCATCAATTTCAAGTACACATACGAGTACCCGTTATTGTGACAAGTACAATTGCAATCAATACTCGATTTTTTGATTTCGAAAACGGGTTCGAGTACGGTCCGACAAAGTAATATCTTAATAAGGAGCAATAGATCAAATAACTTCAGGTTTGCTAATTTTTACTCGATTTGTATTACATGTGAACGTTTTTTAGTCAAATTCTATGGTGAGTGCGAGTAGTGATAAACATAATCCAAATTTGCAAACGCTGGTAAAAACAGGCCTTCTTTAGCGCGAGTCTAGTGCATGACAACTTTTAATTACTTACTTGTTATCATTATATTTACCGTTGTCAATGTTTTAGACAATTATAACCTGTTTTTAAAATTGCTAAACACGGTATTGTTAAAACAATAATTATATGAATTCTTCCTTTTACAGATGAGCAGCTAGCAAAACCTGGCTTCCTGCTCAAGGTGAGACTATTGTTCTTTGTGATCACGGTGTCTCTGTTTGGCTTTGTGGCAGCTATGTGTGTATATTTATATGAATACCTGGAACGGAAAGTATAAACTTTGACTACAGCGTCAATGGGACTGATAATGAGGTCACCAGTGCTAATGGTTAAACAGTTCTCCGCTGACGCTTACCCTGAATTTTGTATATAATAAAAAATTAATCCTACCTATTTCGCAATAGGGTTCAGAACAGTTAAATTTAGTCAATTTTTTCCAATCAAACTATTGCATCATTTCATGAATAAAATTTATACCCAAATATTAGGTTCAATTATAAACTTCAATTGATTTCAATGTACCTAAAAAAACTACAATCTAATATAATTTAAACAATTCAAAATCAGTGCCATTTTGTTAAATATTGTCACCATTTTGTAAAAATAAAAGCATAATCTTAAAAAACAGAAAAATTTTCTTGTCTTTGAAGCATGCAATGTAATGTAAAAACGACTTTTTGAATACGTCGTCTATTATTTTAAAATAAAAAATTTCGGTAATTTCGTAGTTTTTGACCTCATATAATTTAGTTGAATTGCAATTCAAGAATTTCAATTCAATCCAATGCTAGACAAATCTTCTCTATTATAAAACTGGTGTGACGTTCGGTAATCATTCGGTCACGCTTTTACGATCCCAATACTTTTGAAGCCTAACTTGGTCAAACTATTTTACTTTAAGGCTCTGACTAGGTCACCATACTTCAAGGGTCTGACTTGGTCAACATCAGAGTTGCTCTCGGGTCAAGTAATTTCATGGATCCGGCAACGAACTTGACGCGACTATGAATTGCCAAGAATATACTTCAGGCCACCTCGAGCTTGACATTTAGGGTTCAAGCTAATAATTAATTACACAAGTTCGTAATATAATTTAAAAGCACTTTTTACTTACCTTTTAAAATACTTGTTTCAAATTATCTTCAAATTCGCAATCCGGCTTCCGACCTGTTACAAAACCATAAACAAATATTTAAATATACCAAAATATAAATAAACAAAACATAGTTAACAACAGTATTTATTAAACTTAGTAGGTTAAAATAAGAATTACAATGAACTAAATAATGCAACTACAACGTACATTTTGTTAGCTGGAACCCGCTATAATTGTTTTGTATTGCATGCTTTATTGCGTCTCGATGCTGAAGCCTATACACAAATGGATTTACAAATCCATGACATATTTAACTTACTTTTCACAAATTAATTCTATACTAATTACAAGTCATCATATACTCCAACTTATTTACCACAAAAAATACATATCATCAATATGCTCTTTTGCCCTTATTAGAATATTCGTTATTTTGTTATCATGAGGACTGTTATTTAAGAATTCGATTTTACGCTCCTCCATTATTTAACAATAAAAAAACGTGTTTCAACAAACTGATGCACAAGTCTTGCCAGGAGCTATGTAAAATGTATTTATTTTTTCTAAATTCCTCTACGTGAGGCAACCCCCACCTTTTCCCTGCGTACAGAAAATTTAAAAAAAAAACAATAGCATCTTACAATTAGATTCTAGCTTCCCATGAAGTACATTTCCTTTTCGACATCATTTTTCTTATTTCTGATGAGGCTGCATTTGCTTTATTTACAAAATATTTGACTGCTCCCCCGAATCTACTGCTTGACGTAAAGGGAACCTTGTAATACACGTGTTATGAGACACAATCCAGTTTTTTACCTTAATGAGACTGTCCACGACGAAGGTACATAAACCGGGCAGGCATCGTAGGAAACGCCAAAATATTAGCAAAATCTGTTAGGGGACCTAAGATAACATGGGTCTAGCAGGTATTCCAGTCTCAAGGGGTTATACATAGCCCGTAATGAATTTTTTGAAATCGTTATTTTGGCAATTTTTAAAGTAAAATATCTCGAGGATGGAAAGGAGGTCCGGACTGAAATTTTGTATTTAGGGACATTTGGACATTCTCCAAAGGACGTCATCGCCAAAAATCCGAAAAACCGATTTTCCAAAATTCAGTAAAACTGAAAAATCGGTTTTGTGGATTTTTCTCAGTTGCTCCTTGTGAAGACTCTCAGAAAGTCCCCACATACAAAATTCCAGTCCGGACGCCGTTATCAATCTTAAGAGCTCCTGAATTTTATATTTTTCAGTTTTTACTAATTTTCGAAAAATCGGTAAAAACTGAAAAATCGTTTTTTTTGGATTTTTCTCAGTTGCCCATTGTAGGGCATCCCAAAGCGTTCCTACATACAAAACTACAGTCCGGAAGTCCTTCTTATACATACGCGCTCCTCCGGCTCAAGCATTAGAAAGGCGTCCGATATAAATTATATGGGACGCCGTCTAAATCTTGGAATTGGGTCAGGAAATAGGAGCGCGGAAGAATGGGAAGGACGTCCGGACTTAAATTTTGTATGTGGGGACTCTCTGGGATTCTTTACAAGGAGCAACTAAAAAAATCTAAACTGATTTTTCGGTTTTTACCGAATTTCAGAAAATCGGGTTTTCGGATTTTTGATGGTGGTGTTCTTTAGAGAATGTCCAAATGTCCCTAAATACAAAATTTCAGCCCGGACGTCCTTTCCATTCCAAAGATATTCTACTTTGAAAATCGCAAAAATAACGATTTCAAAAATTCATTACGGGCTATGTATAACCCTTTAAGACCGGAAAACCTGCTAGACCCATGTTATCGTAGGTCCCCTAACAGATTCTGCTAAAAATTTGCCGTTTATTTCGATGGCTGCCCGGTTGATGTACCTCCCTGGTGGACAGTCTCTTATATTATATACCCTTTTCATACCACATCCTGCGCTCAAAGAACGAACCATGATTTTCTTCTATATGAAATTTATCTACACATTAAATGTCCATTGATATGACATCCATTTACCCTGTAGTATTTTAAAGCATTCATTTGTGACCCCGTCTATCCCTAGAGTTTTCCCATTTTTCAATTTTTAATAGCATTTTCTAGCTCTTCTAAACTTATTTGACTAATCAATGGATTGTCGTTGCTTTCGAGGCTCATATCTGCTTGATGATTTACAATATCTTTTAGCGGCATAGTCTCTTTATGGAAATTTTTCCATTCTTCTCCTTTAATCTTACATTCTACAGAAGCTAGATTTTTTTTGGTCCTCCGAAGATAAAACTGATACTTAAAAAAACGAAGAAAATGAATTCTTTCAGGAGCCAAATTAAGGTTATTTGAAAGAATTAAGTGTTAAGTGTTAAATAATAATCGAAAACCAAAAAAAAGAGACAATTTTTGAAGTGAAACAAAAAGAAGAAATAACAGGGCGTGGCAGCCGGTAAAGAACTGTGTTAAATACATATAGAGAGAAGACGCTTGCAACTGCAAGAGCCCCAGGTCGAGTCAGGCTATAGCAAATTAAACTTGAAAATCCAAAGAAGGAGACCGACCTGGGGTAGAAGTAAGTAACCTAATTCCGCCTTACTTTATTTGTACAACTATAATATCCAAGAGGAAAATTATAAGAAAGAAGTGAAAAGATACATACAGCGAAAGAAAGATTTAAAATTAATCTACTTTATTTGATTTGATTTGGAAATAAAGCGAAACGGGGGAAACAAGCCCAGGACAGAAAAAGAGGTACAAACGAAAAACATGCTTGAAAAAACTGATTAAAAACAAGACGAGAAGATCACGATGAGCAAAAAAGATTTAAAAAAGATTTTACTAATAATGATGAAATATGTCAGGCAAAAAGAACGAAAAACCGTAATGGAAGCTGTGGACATTTTCCCAGCAAAAACACTTGAAGAGAAAAACAAGGAATCGAAAGAAGTACAGGACTTGAAAGCTAAGGTAACTGATCTAGAGAAGCAAATAAGTGATCAAATCTCTGCTAAATACCCAGAGACAACTAGAACATAAGGTCAAGTGTGACTGTAATGAAGAAGCCTGGAAGAAGTCTAATGAAGTCCTGAAAACAAAAGTCAAAAGAGTAGAAAGGACAGCAGAAATATCAAACAGAAATAACAACCTAATAATCTTTAGATTCAAAGAACACCCAGGAGGAAATAGTGAATCCCTCACGAAATAAGTAAATCAAATGTTGAGAAGACACCTAGAAATTCAATCATTAAGTATTGTTGAAGCCAAAAGACTTGAGACATACGAAAAAACCAAAACACGCCCTGTACGAATTATTCTGGATCGATTTACGGAGAAGGTCAGAATTCTGAAAGAAAAGATAAAACTAAAGGGGAAGAACATAAGAATATACATAGTGCCGGACTTACCTAAGGAAGTAGTCATAAAAAGAAAAGCTGCGCGGGAAAAATGGAAGAGCCAAAATCAAGAGAAGACAAGACAGTTTAACAAAGTTATAAGGTGATGTAAAAGTTTATTTTATACCAATCTGAAAGAAATATAATCCTACCTCGCCAATTTAACATTAGCAAAACCGAGGTAGAACTAAGTATAACGTTAAACTGGTGAGGAAGTTTCAACTTTTATTTGAATTAACACTAATGTAAAAGATTGTAAATGTCAGAATTATTTTAATAAGCCACAAGAAAGAAGTTAATAACGACACGAATTAATTTATTTGAAATTTTAACCTTAAAAATACAATAGTAAAACTAAATGTAACACTGAAAGGATAGGTGATTTTTAATTTTATTGTAAAACGTTTATTGTCAAAATAACCTAACGATCATAAGAAAGAACAGAGTAAACTTAACTAATTCAAGTAATAAATTTATTTATTATTTTAAATGATTTAAATCATAGGGAGGAAAATATTGTGAAGCTGATCCAAAGTTGTAGGAGCCTCTGGCTATAAATCGACTGAAAAAAGATATAATAATTATTATTATTATTAATCTTACATTCTGTTTTTTCTAAACTTATTTTATCAACTGCTATTGTTTACTTTACTAAATTTAATCCTAATATTTTCCTCGTATTCAGTTTTTTTCTTTTTTATAAATTTCCCTCACCCTTTCTTAATACAGTGGAACCTCGCTATAATAGGCCTCCATATAAGAGAATTCGCTCCATAAGAGATCCTTTGGGCTCGCATGTCATACATGGTTATATGCACACGAGCTCTCTTTATAAGGGAATTTCTATATAAGAGGCAGATTTTGGTGATTTATAGCGTTCTTTTATAGCAAAGTTCCAGTGTATATGGAACATGTTTTACGTTACCCGCCCTTTTATTATGCTTGATTATCTTTCTCACGCTTTTCACTTTCTCCCTTAATTTGTTGCACTTACTATCAAACCATAGTTTGGTCCTTGTTTGGAAGTCTGGGATAGTATTTTTACCTTAATTAAATTCATTTGCCTTTTCATGGATTGTGTCAACTAGATACCTGTACTTATTGTCATCCAACTCTATTTACATATTTTTGAGTACGCCCGTAGGCGACTCTTAATCTTTTTTCTGTACTCGCACTATTTCCCCATCGTGTGAATCTAATCTGTTACTTGCACCTCTAGAATCATGGAAACTGGACAATTATCCGACAATCAAAAGTTGAGAATCTTCATTTTGTGAATCTTCACTAAATTTATAAACCTAAGAATATTATCTGCAACACTACGACCTAAAATAAATTAGGTTACCTTCAGTGTCTCCATATGTTCTACCATCATGAATAATCAAAACAACTTCATAAATAACATTTAGGATTTTTACTCCCTGACTGTTTACTAACTGTGACTTTACTATCCCTGGATGATCTATGGCATGAAATGTTATTATTAAAAATTAAATATATGGGATAAATATTTTCGTTCCTTATTTTCGCATTGAAATCCCCTCGATTAAATCCTTTCATTCTTTGCTTGTCATTCCCTCATAACATTTAACGTGTTACTTAATACTCTATCTGTATTTATTTGATTAGGTATTAAATACATATTGAACACAAAATATTCCTTAAGCATTTAATTTAATTATACAAAAGTCGAATTTCATTATTTTAGTGACTAATATTATGTACTTATTTATTACGAATCCTATAAGCTCTGATGTCCTACACTTTATACAAGCTTTTTTAGCCTCTTAAAGAATTGGTTTAACATTTCTGAAGGTATAAGGTAGGGTAAATAATTTTTAGTTATTCAAGTTTCACAAATATCTATTAAACTACAATTTTTCAATTGATCGCGCTTTTTTTTATCTATATTTAAAAAAAATTTATCCCATGTTTTTATCTATCCTATATCTTTAGCCCCTATTTCACGTTGTGTTGTCTGCTTCTAAACTTTCCTCTAATCGTGTCGATCCCGACGCCTTCCTTTTAAATATCAAGTCATCCGTCATTTCATAGAAATCTACATCTATAAAAACACGCCTAATTGTGAGTTTGACTACCTTTCTATTATCAACTGCCTTGTTTCTATTCATTTTGGTAGGAAGATCCTTTTCGATTCCGGACTTTGATCCCTGTAGATTCTTGACATGGTTAGGGATAATCATTTTGTCTTCCTCTTTTCTTACAGTCATCCTTATTGGGACATTCTGTGACCTTCTGGGTACAGTTCTCCTTCAATCGTTTAGTTAAATCTACTGATTGATTTTTGGATTAGAGCACAAAAACGTTTTTCAATTAATATAATAATTCAACTTTAGATTCCATGATTAAACTCGATGCTGTGAATAATGAGGTTGCGTCTATTACTTCTAAATTTCAAGACTTCCAATATTTTTGATAAATTCCTTGTTTCCGTATTAAGATTGACTTGCAGTTCCAACAAAGTTTTAAAATCTACAAAATCCCTCTTAAACTAATCTACTTGTTTTTGCAGATTTTATTTTATTTCTTTGAATATATACCTTCAAAGTTTTTTGTGCTGATCCAGAATTTGCTGACGTATTTCTGCGAACAACCCTTCTTTTGGCTTTGTCTTAGGAGTATTACTGATTAATTGCTGCTTGGAAAAATCTTTCTCGAATGAATCCTCCGTAATAATGATGTTTTGTCTAGCAGATCTACTTTACTCTTATTCTAGTTTCTGCAGGCGTCAAGATATTAATTCAAAGGTCCTTTTGATTTAAATATATCGAATTATGGAAGTACTACTTCGGCACATACACTGAATTTAAAAAGTGTAACTTGCTCTAATGTTGCTTTGTGTCCTTGGAAACTCCAATGTAAGGTAGGATCCTATCGCCGTAGTCTGACAAAAAGTTTTTCTTCTTCTCGCCCATTTAATTTTTAATAATGGATTTTAATGACTTTTCGGACCCATTAAAATATATATCCTTGTGTTTGAAATAAATATAAAAACTTGTGAAATTTTGTAAATAATATAAAAATTATGGAGCGCAAATTACAATATGTGTTGAATCTTGAAATAAAAACTTTTCTTCCGATCCTGCTATAGGAAAGTATATAAGAAATTTTGGTTTTCAATGCCATCCAGGCACATGTAGTATTCTTGTCTTAACCCAAGAAAAAATTGAATAAATGTACTAAATGTGAGTAAATGAATTCAAGAATATAATAACGAAAATTAGTACGCAGCAGTAAAGCAGCAACTATAATAATGACGTTTTAAACAATATTAACGGCGACATTTATTCTTATAAAGCCAAAAATAAGTGCCAATAGATTATATGATGATAAAAGTGTTACCTTGACAGATGGAAAACCCCAAAAAGAATATACATGAGGAGAGACGGGAATAAAAGAGTTCTCCTCCGGGTCGTTAAAAAAAAGAATTTTTAGATATAGGGTTCTATCCTCCTCCAGTTTTTACCCGAAGCAAATAAATCGTAAGATTCGTTTAAAAGAGCACAAGAGAGTATAAATTGAAAAAAGATATTTGCAAAAATTCAGAAAACAGCAGCACGTGGCATAACAAAAATCAGAATACAAAGTTTCGCTGAATGTACACTATTTATTATCGCATTATTTAGTGCAGTTGTTCTGTGAATATATGGAAACCCTACAATCTTTACAAGTGCCACCTCCGCCATCTGTTACAACGAAGGCCGAGTTACATGCAGTCAATACTTGCGGGAAAGTATTGGGTTACTTATTATTATGCTGCATATACAGTAGTTACAAAGAACAGCAGCAGCAGTGTCAACAGCAGTAAAAGCTGTTGAACGAAAAAGTTAGTTGGCTCTAGAGTTAGCTCTTAGACAAAGCTGAGCGGTAAGAATCAGAAGCAAGAGAAATTGTAGTGAGTGTCAATGCAGTTACCTATTAGTTACCTAATATTTCAGGAGATT
>JAQGAK010004370.1:0-12381 GCA_034696945.1 Lipothrix lubbocki
TTTGTATTTATTTTTGTATTTATTTTTGTATTTATTTTTGTATTTATTTTTGTATTAATTTTTGTATTAATTTTTGTCAATGATTTACTTTTAGCAATATGTCAAATTTGTTGCATTTTCAAACATATTTATTAGGTAAAGGGATATACGAGGAACCGTAAACTTTAAAGAGGCTTTTTGCATGTAATCCCTTATTTTCCTCACAGTATTTAACGATTTGCTAGTTGGGAGCATCCATTCTTTTCCGTTCATTCTTACTTTCTTCGTATGGTGGGCTTCGTTAATTCCAAGCCTCTTTGTGGCTGCATTAGTCTTTCGATACATTTTCCTGTTGCTGAAATTTCTTTTTCTGAATTTGTACGATTTTCCCTATATGAGAAGTTGTTTCTTTATATTTTCCCCCTGAAAATTATATTTTCTTTCTATACGTGTTGTTGAAATTGTAACTCCAAATGATTTATTTGTATTTTATATATTCTTAATACTGACTTCTACCAAATTGAAGTTTAAATTTTTGAAATTATTTTCATTTTGGGTTTTAAGATTTTACAATGAAAACCAGACAAATTGATTTTTTTAACCCTCTTTTTAGTGTAAGAATATTTAATTAAATTTCACGTGTTGAATGTTTCAAGAATTATCTTGTATTTTAAATAATTTCTTGCCTTCCAAATATTCCACGCCTGGTCAAATTTTCTTTTCCATCGTCAAGCTACTTTCACTGACTTTCTCTCTCCCCTGCCTGAATTTTCCTCACATTTAGTTTCCTTCTCGCAGGAAATTTCCCTGTTGTTTCTAAGAAAGTCTCCGAGGTCTTTCTCTTTTGCTGCTCGACTGCCTCATCCTTGTTGTTGTTCAGCTGGGGCTGCTTAAAGTTATTGTCGGAGGAGGAATGCCGTGGCACGCATGAGGGAAGCTGGAGAAAGTCGGGCAATTTTATGGATTCATCCTGTCATTCTAATCTTTGACTGCTGCTCCTGCTTCTTATTCTTCTTCTTCTCCTGCTCCTAGAATTTCTCCGAGAGAGAAAAAAGAAATTAATTACAAGTCAGAGGAAGACGAGAAGAAAGGTCTACTACTAGCTTTTTCAAAAATGCCATTACTTCCTCCATTTCTTCATTCAACTTCTCCCTTCATTATGACGAACCCTTCGTTCCTTGGATTTGTAATTAGGGCTTCAATTTTGCATGCAGAAAAGTTTTGTTCCACATTCGTTAACATTGCTCTACTTGCATTTTAATTTAAAATATTTTGTTGGGGATTGCAAAAAAATTTTGCAAGATTTTTATTAATATTTAAACTTAATTTTTATTTAATACTTAATTAATTAATACCTAATATAATATTTTTTTTATTTTTTTAAATATTTAATAAATTGTTTGAAATATTTAATTTCTTTTTTTTAATATTTATTTTTATTTTTTTAAATATTTAATTTTTTAAATTATTTAATTTGATTTTTTTAAATATTTAATTTGATTTTTTTAAATATTTAATTTGATTTTTTTAAATATTTAATTGTATTTATGAAATCTTTTAATTTCTTGGAAACGCATAAGAAAAGCATTAAAAAGTATAAAAAAATGAAACTTTCATATTAAATTGTAATTGTAAATTGGAATGGAAAAATAGTCAAGCAAAAAGAGCGTAAGTGGAAAAGGGAGGAAGAAGAAAGAATTTTGCAAACTTTTATTTGAAATGAACCATTCAATGCCCAACTTTATTCATGTATTTTTCAATTTCCATTTTTCTTCTTCTCTCATCTTCTACAAATTTTCATTTCTTTTCTGTCATACTTTTTATATGTAGCCACAGCCACATTTATGCACACGTGGCAAAAAATTCCTTTGAGGAAAAAAGTATTTTCCTTAATTTATTCTCATTTATGCCTATAAGTACTTATATGTTTGTCTTGTCAAAGGGAAAAAACCAATAATTTGCTCCGAACATTGAGTAAATGGCTTTAAAAAAAGAGGCAGTTTTCATGGTTCAATTCTTCTTTTTTCTTAAGGTTAGTCTTTCAAGCTGCTAATGATGTCTAATAATGGGATATTATAATATTCTTTATACAATTTGCTTTTAGCTTAAAAGAGTTATTTTTTTAACAATTTATGAATATTATTATCAAATGAATATTTCTTGTTTTTAAATTTTCCGTTCAAAGCTGTGTTAATATTCTATTTTGAATTTTAAAATTTATTTTGTAATTTATAAATTATTATTATCCTGATGTAATTTTAATAATTATTGAAAAATGTAAATAAAGAAGTACATATAAAATGAATATGATATTGTGTGGATGTGAGCGTTTTCAAAGGTGTGGCATAAAGCTGTTGACTATATGCATAATTTCACTATGCATTACAAGGCACGAGGTTCACTAATGCTAATAAAAGATTTAATAATAGAAACTCCGGGAGTTTATTCTTTCTTTCTTCATCCTCTCCTGGCACTGGCAGCTCTTCATATACTCACGCAGTTTCCTCAAAGGATTCTGTAGTTTAATGACGCCGGCTGCACGCTCTCCAATGCAGTGTAGCAACCTATTATTATGTATTTGTGTGGGAGCTGTGCGAAAGCAACGGTTGCTCCGGTAATGCCAAAATCTTCCCTGTAGCTTTTTTGTTTGGGGAAAGTTAAAAAATAGGAAAATTGTTTGTTTTTGAGGGGCGGATCACGTATGAATTAGCGGACATTTCTTGTTGGAAAGTGCAGGGAAAATTTTATTTTTAAAGTACTTTTTTTTATTTGGAGTTATTATATAGTTTTATTGTATTTATTATTATAAGTCAAGTATTTATTTTGGATTTGTTTTATTTTGTATCAATTTTGAATTTTTTTTGTTTTGTAATAATTTTGGATTTGTTTTATTTTGTATCAATTTTGAATTTGTTTTATTTTGTAATAATTTTGGATTTGTTTTATTTTGTATTAATTTTGGATTTGTTTTATTTTGGATTTGTTTTATTTTGTATTTATTTTTGTTGGTTTTATTTTGTATTTATTTTGGATTTGTTCAAATACAGGTTTATTGGGTATACATTTTGTATTAATTTTGTATTTGTTCTGTGATTTATTTATTTCAAATGTTTTTATTTTAGTTCATCGTTGCTGTGGGTAATAAACAGGATTACATAAATTTGAAAACATAGTTCACGGAAGCTGGATATTAATCTTTGCCCTTGAAATGTATACACCTTTATTTTTTTATTAGGAATTATATAATCAGTACATATATAAAATCGGGCTGATCCCACTATATAAAAAAATATATGTAATAAACACAATGCACATACATAGAGATTACATATTTCTTACACAAAGTACAGTCACATAATCTCAATTCATTGTTCGCACTCTGGAAGTGGATGATGTAGCGAGACTGGAAATAAGAACGGCTTTCTCATTCCCTCACATCCTCTCAGTTACTCACTTTCTCCGCTTTTCCTCGTCGTTAAATCAGTGGTGAAAGCATGAGGTGCATAGGAATATCCTCCAGAATCCAGGGTTTCCCCAAATACTCATTTCGTTATGCATTTATCTTGGACGCACACAAATACACGCACGTGTACGTATACATGCGTTGATATGAATGTATACATATGTACATAGTGTTTATACATGTATAGTTTAATGTCATGCATGCAAATGCATTGTAAATTACAGATTATATTTTCATGTCACTGTGTGCTGTGAGCGACTATGAAATAATGCTGGGACGTTATGTTTCCTTTTTGCATTTCAATGCTTCTATAATTCATTTCTGCCCCTGCAAATCCGCTGTAAATAATTCGTGGACTTGAAATGCATTCCTTTAGTAACGTTATATATATACCGTTAGTGCCATAAATTGTAAACTTTTCATGGTCATAAATGCAGCGTAAACCACTATTGTATAATGGATTGTGATTGGAATCAATTGTGATCAATTGCAGTGCATCATAGTAATTTCTTTCGCGTATATTTTAACAGTATTTACGTACACCTTTTTAATTTTAATTTTAACAGCTACGCTTAGCTGTGATTCTTACACTTATGTCCTTCAGTCCGTCCGTCCGTGATTATTTACCGTTGATACTGAATGTCTTATATCATAATCACTAGTTAATAATACACAGCCAAAAGTCTCTAATTAACATTTGTAATAGATATATAGATATAATTATCCTACAATCACGCTTAAGTTTGTTTAACTTATTGAAAGAATTTCATGCATATTTCAAAACAAATATATAATGAATCAAGCGACTAACGCTATTAAGACCCAAGAATTTAAACAATAATCTGAGTTTACTAGCATCATTATTCCAATTCCTAAATTCCATATATAGAAGGCAAAAAAATTACATCATTTTTATATATTATATATAATATATTAGCTTATAATATAACCCCAATGAATGTGCTGTGTGAGATCTAACATTTTGTAATTGATCATCAAAGTACATTTATATAGGTGTACAACCATTGCACTAACGTTTTAGTTTACACGTGTAATCATTCCTTGATTTCATTCGGAATCTAGAACAACGTTATCTGCTAAAATATATTTAAGAAAATATTAGTATATATACTATATTTATAATTAGCTTTACCTGACATTGTTTTATCAGATGTGTGGTTTTTTAGTGCGCTACACTTAGAAAGGTGTGCAACTGCGAATATGTTGTAAAATCCTACTATTTTCTTCAATATTCTAGCAATAGATGAAAAACTAGTGCATCAACAAGTCCTTGTGTTGTGTCGTTTCTTACAAAGAGGGATTACCAATTTTACGTTTACGTCCACAATTTTTCCCTTGTCTTTTACTAGCGTCGCCTCCAAGGTTGATATACAAATATGTCGAAAATCACGTTAGGAGTATTGCCTGATTAATTAAAATAATAATTACAGTGCACTATGTATAATAAATGTTACAATTTCTAAGAATGACGGTCCACGGAAAGACGACCGTCGGAAACGCATCGACTCGTCCGATTGTTTTGTTTAGTTTTTGTTGTCTCGTAGCACCAACATAAGCTTTTTACAACCGTACTAACATTCCTTTGGAGATGTTATTTCTATTATCACTGGTGTTGCGGCCAATTACCATAGATAACAAAACACATAACTTGTGCTTGAAAATTATTAAAATATTTATTTAAATAACTACCAACTTTTTCCATAAATAATTTTAAAAGGTAATAAAATAAATGTATAAATAAATATGCACATAAACAAAAAGAATATATATTTATTTGTATATGAAGCCCTTAATAGTTATTGTTGATAATTTTACGTAAAAAATGTTCAAGGCAAAAATTGTTTTTGTGCCTTTGGCAGGTAGAAAATGAGATTTTATTTGATCCGGATTAAATTTTGGGATTACAAACACAATATGCAAATAATCTGGATTAAATGCTGGGGAAACTTAACACAATTTGATAAATTAATATTGATTATTGTAGCTTCGAACAAAAATATTCTACTTAATCCGGATTATATATTAAGATAAAAACAAATAGTTATATGCAAATATTCCGGATTAAAGCCCGGGCAAAACTACCATGATATTGATTGATTGAATTTAATTGATTTAATTGAATTCAATTGATCATAAAACCGATCAATATAAATTTATAATTAGAATGGTTATTTTAATTTAAAATTTAATTTTAACCATTGGTTAAAAATTCTATTTAATTCAGATTTAATATTTGTATACAATATTTCTGAAAATTCCAGGCAGTGTTACAATGTTTGTAAATTTATATTGATAATTATAAATACAAGGACTAATATTTTTAAATAATTTATAGTGTAATACTAAATAACGTTCGAATACCTTTATGTTACTCCCAAATGTATTTAGAAATTCCATTTTCAGATTAGTGATCCATTTTTAAATTTGTTGACATATATGAATTTTGTAACATCCTGGCATTATAGGTTGCTTCAGGTTACTGCGGATGTGGGCAGGAGTAGGTCATGTCAGGGCGACAAATCATAACGTATTTATCAAATGATTTCCGTAACAATCTACAAACTGTTTTTCATTTTTATTGAAGCGTTGTTAATTAGCTTTGAAGCAACAGCAGACATTGGGAAAACTCTGATTCTGAAATTCCACTGCCGTGTTTGAGAAATTTAAGGGCCAACTTACAATTTGATAGAAGACTGTCAATTATCACTCAAAGGGTTCCATAAATATTTGCAAAGTGACGATGTTTACTACTAATGGTGGTTTACTTTAATTTCTATGATTAGTTTTTTTTTTTTAACTATTTAATTTCTATTATCAGTTTGCTTTTTAATTAATTAATTCCTTTTATTAGTTTTCTTTTTTAATAATATTTTAATTTGTATTATTAGTTTTGTTTTTATTAATTTTATCTTATTAGTTTTTTTTAATTTATTTGTTTTTGCAGATAATGTTTTTACTTTGTTTTTTTGCCATTAGTTTTTTCCTTAAAACAAGAAATGGTAAAATAAGAAACAATAATAATTGCAAAACACAAATGTATAAACTGACAATTTTGTAATACATGTTTAAATGAATATTCTCAAAAAAAGAAAGAAAAAGTCGACAGACTGTACACGAATTGATTGCAATATTATCATATTTGTATTTGGGTAGGAGTTATTATTAGTACAACTTCCATTTCCTCCCACGCATAGCCTCGCTTACATGCATTTTTCCCGTACACAGAAGCATGTGTAAGTTATGTGACTAGAATGGAATAACTATTCTTCATTTCAAAGCCAGAAGATACATCATAATTCAATTCAAAACACGCGTCTTTGTATCTACATTTTTCCTCAAACGTGGATGTCTTCCCTGTATTATTTACTTTTGTTTTCTTTTCGTATTTGTTGTAAATATTTAATTCGTGGAACTTTATCAAAACTCGTGTAAGATTGCAAAATTCCAGTACAATTTTAAAATACATTTCTTTCAAATTCTGTCCATATTTCTTTCAATATTTCTTATATAGATGCCATCATTTTTTGTAGAAAACAGAAAAGCAAATATATAATAAAAGTGAAAAGTCGCTGGATTATTATTAGAAGTTTCAAGGTCTTTTTCTTTCTTTACAGCCTTAACCCAATATATAATGCATATAAAATATGGAAAAATATACTTTTATCAAAATATCAAAAGAAATACAAAATAAAACTCGGATATCCCATGGATTTCCGCGTTAAACTACAAAGCACCTTCAATTCCTAAAGAAATAAGCTCATCGTTTCCTACAGAGAGAGAACAAAATGTATTTTCATGTTTCAATATGACAGTCGTCATTATTTACTCGCAGGAATATCAACTGCATATATATGTGCTAAAATGGATTTTCTCAATATTGCTTATGTACATACATATGCATGTATATGCATAAGGATTTAAGAAAGCTTAAATTAATATAAGTACAACTTGTGTGTACATATAGGGAAATTATGAATACACAAAAAATCATGTGCGCCAATTTTCAAGACTAAAACGCCATTTTAAATTAATAAAGATTTTTAATTAAATAATGATTATTTTTCCTTTCTTTTATTTTTTAAAAATATTTGAAAAACAATTCATCGTAGATGCAATTATATAATAATCGTAACAAATTTCTTTTATTGTTTGTACAATACAAGAAACACTATAGTAATTTATTCCCATTTCCCCCAAAAAAAGCATGAAAACTCATTTGTTGTGATTGCGTTAGAAATTTGCATTAGGGTTTTGAAAGGACGAATGAAAAAGTCCAGGGAGTAGAAATACAGAAATAAAAAATATACTTATAAAATGTAAGGCGTAAAAGGTATGTAAGTATATAGGGAATTCAGAGGTTGGTCGGACGACAGAGCGGAGAAAGGACGAAAGGAGAGAGGCATGCAGTGAGAGGAAGAAAGACAAGTGGACCGTTAGAAAGGCTCTGACAATGAGTAGTCCTTATTGTGTATTATTACACTTTTGATTTGTGGCTTTTCTTTCCCTTTCTCCGTCCTTTGGTCCCTTATTTTACTTTCCCTCTGCCGTTTGGCTCCCAATCCCAACCTTTTGCATTCCCGCGGCTTGGAATTCCGACATTTTGCTGGTTAGACACATATGTAGCTTACGTGTATTTATTTATATTGCATTTATGTACATGCAATGTATTCATATAGGAAATATATGTACATACCATGTATTCATATATGAAGTATGTACATACCATGTATTCATATAGGAAATATGTACCTACAATGTATTAACATAGCAAATATGTACATACCATGTATTAATATACCAAATATGTATATACAATGTACAGCATACGACCCACGAAACATAAATATCCACAGAAACAGCAACAACAACAACGAATGTTTTACAAAAGAGCGTGGATTCCCAAAGGCAGAGAGATGAGTTTCCTTATGTGCACGGAAGACGGAACGGCGGCGGACGACGATGGAATGAATTCCACTTGAGGAAATTCACGGCTGGCTCTTCTTCGGAATCCTCGGAGTCTTCAAAATCCTTATATGGGCTCTTCCCATCCGCAATTGAGGAGAAAGCTGAAGTCTTCCGTGTACGTGGGCAATGGCGGGAGAGTCAGAGTTTCCCGGTGGAAATCGCCCTCCTGTCCTTTTATTTAAGTGCAGATCGATTTACCTTTGAGGATTCCTCCCGTTTTTTACATTTTACGACAGATAGAGGAAGAGCAAACGCGTGGGAAAATGCAGGCAATAGTAAAACACGCACAATTTCCTAAATGACAAAAGTGCAATGCATTATGCATTTAAAGGGAATAATTTATATTTGTGCACCGAATAAAAAAATCCCTTAGGGGAATTTTAAAGTTCAGAGGATTTTTTGACAACTTTACTGTACAAAATCTTGATTTTTTATTTTTAAGTCTTTTATTTTGTTTTTAATCCCAAAATTTATGACATTTTTAAACTATAAACAATTAAATTTGATGGTAATTTTGTAGTCAAAAATATTCAATGTTTAGAAATTTCAAGGGAAAATTTTTTCCTTATTTGTTAAGGAAAAAAATTAACTTTTTGTGATAAATTCAACAAAAATATTTTTGGAAAATTTAAAAGCAAAAAATAATATTTTATAAAATTTTGATAAAAAAACAATTTAAAAAAAATATTGCCAAACGTCCCAAACATTGTTTACGAATATGTACATAAGTATACGTATAATAATTCAGCCGAAAACCTTTAATACATTTTTTATGGAAAATTCCCCGGTTACGGATGGGAAGTTCCAGGGAAGAAAAAAAACAAAATTCCCAGCAATTCAATACATATATATGTAAAGGGAAATGGGACTCCAGGGGACAATTCCTTGTTTCAACGGAGCAACAGTGGATTTTTCTTCGGTGCAGTTATGGAAATACTTTTACTGTGAGGACGCTTCCTATTTACATGGAGCAAGGCTGTAAAGCATACATGATTTAAGCTTCCACAATGATTTAGGAGTGCTAGCGATGTTCAAATATATTTATATTTACATATTGTTTTCTATTTCTTAATTGTATATATACATATAAAGCAATTCTTTATGGAAAACGAGAGTTTAAACTGCCATACATTGTCTTTTACAAATTTATTTTTTCTTGCGTTTTTCCCCAATTTTTTTCAAAAATCCTTTTGTTTTTTTAAACTATGAACGTATGTTTTCCGGTTGTTTTTCTTTATTTTCAAAGTTTTTAACACGCTTTTATCTAATTTTTTTTAATTAAAAAAACAATTTGTTTTTTTTCAATATAAAAAAGAATTTTTTTGGATTAAAAAAGATTTGTTACACATTTAAAAAAAATATTTTGCAATTTTTTTTTAGATTTTTTACAGTTTTCAGATACTTTTTCAAATTAAATAATAAAAAATAAACAGAAATTGAAAAATATTAAAGAGTTTTATCAAAACCCTTTAAATTCCTATTGTCGCTAAAATTCTCTGCAGAAATTTCGCCACGCAGCTGCAGTTAATATTGTCAAAGTCATTAAGGAATCCCAGAGTCAAAAGCTATTTACATGATTTTGACTATATGCAGAAAAGTCATTTGTATTCGCACAAAATTTGTATTCAATGCAGCGGGGGCAGTTTTCCGGGATAAAATTTGCTTTCTTTGCCACTTTCTTTTTACTTCTTTCCCCATTGTATTTATTATTGCATTATTTAATCAAAACTTTCCCTCCTCTGCATTTCCTACGTCCTCATTTCTTATTGTGATAGTCAAAAACTAAACTATTGAACTTTGCATTATAAATAAATAGGCTTATACATTATTATCGTATTTTGTTGCGTCGTATTAAGTATAATTATTATTGCATTAAGATTACATTAGGGAAAAATAATAAAGACTGACAAAATTGAGTAAAAAATTAGAAAAACACCAAATACGTATATGAACTCTATAGCTGTAGATTAGAAATTTGTTAAAAGTTTTTTAAGAAACTTAATGCAAAACTATACGAATTTGTAAATAAACTCCCGCTTAATTTCTCGACTTGAAAATGATGAGAATCCATTCAATTCGATGAAATCACAAGACAATACTCAAAAGGAGAAATGCAAATTAACAGGTTGTGCATATATTTAGTATAAAAAATATAAAAAAATGTATGCATATGGCAAATCCTACGTATATAAAATATACAGCAGATAATTAAAGTCATTTGATTCCCATTGAACTTTTGTTTTTGTTCGCTGCCCCTACTCGGCAGAAATTTTTTTAATTGCTTCCTTCAGCAAGTCTTAGCACTCTCTTCTCTTCATCTCAGAGCCCTGTGACTTATTCCTTCTTTTCCCCTTTTGAGAAGGCTACAGAAAAGTAGAAAAGAATAGGGAAAGAAATTCACGCTTCAGCTATAGGAAAGTCAGCAGATTTTCTTATTTTCCCGTCATTTTTTTTAAGAAAAGAATTCACTCACCATAATATAGAACCATACACACAGAAAATTAAAAGCACCAGAATAGGAACAAAACTTCGGGAAACAATACTCAATATGAATATTAATTAATTGTATAACTTGGAAAATCTTTATATTACTTATATAACATACACAGGCTATGCATGTACAACTAAAAATTTAAATTTCTTCGTCAATTTTTCCTGTATTCCGAATTATGTTTTTAGTACAATTTTATACACGAAATAATTTTTTGCATCCAATTTTGTACAGAAAATAATTATTGACAGGCAATTTTAAACACATATAAATTATTTCGGTCAAAAATACAATCTTTTCTATTTTCCTTGTTATTTTTCTTTATTTTTTGTACAGCTGCAGCACTTTTCGCTGTTTTTGGTACTGTTTTTCTGCAAACCTTCCTTGCTTATTTTTAGCCTTCTTAAATACAAGTTTTCATATCGTCGGCGAAGAATCCCAAAGTACTAATTTCTATACCTTCAATGCATAAATTGGTACTTTTTGATACTTTGCTGATGGTATAATAACTGATTTGACCGATATATTAAATGCTATTTTACCATGTAAAAACTATTTTTCGCATTAAAACATTGTATTTACAACCACTTCCTACATGTATGTAGTTTTCACTTCCTATACGGTTTTTCATTTGCAATTAACCAACATATATTTATATAGCTTATCTTACAAAAAACTGTCCATAGCTTCTGTATGCTTTCTCTTTTGTTTTTTCAACCCTTTTCCAGCTTTAGAATCTTCTCTATACAGAATATTCAATATACGAAAAAAAACCCAAGATATTTCTTAAGGGACAGTATGTCTATAATAAAGGTTCCAATATGGTATTCCCCAAAATCCCCAACAACAACCAGCCGATCGAGATCTTTTCTTTTTTTACACACATACTACTACAGTATAGCAAAAAAAAAGAATAAGGAAAGGAAAGGAGAAAAAAAGTATAGGGAAAGTGACGAAGTGTGTAAAATTCGGAGGGGAAGAAAGGGAGGAAGAAAAAGAAGAAGAAGAAGGAAGGGATGAAGAAAGAAGAAAGACAAGGAGCAGGGCACGTTGAAACTTTCCGCTCGTTCCTTTCAATTATGAAAAGTGATGTGGAGATTATTATCGAGGATGGAATAAGAATGTGAAAAGGAACTCCTCATCTATAGATCCATCCATTCATCCATCCATCCTGTAGTTTTATATAGGAACATATACGAAGCAGTAGCAAGAGCTCCCTTCATTATTCACATCTCTTCCTCTATCAGTCTTGATTATCCTCCGACGTTTCAATCAGTTGCTTTTTTCCCTGGTCCCAGTGCATATTTCCTAGCCTTGCTTATACTGTCGCTTTTGATATCAGGCAGTGTTGATCAGGCAAATATAACTATCTCAACAGTAGCTAAAATAAGAATGACTACAGCGTCCGAATATTATTTTTAAAGGAATGCAAAAGTGACTATCCCGTTTATTTACCATTGCA
>JAQGAK010004371.1:0-12379 GCA_034696945.1 Lipothrix lubbocki
TGTTTGACCGGACTCGACTCGAACTCGGATTCGTACTCGATACTCGCCGTGCTACCCGAACTCGATAAGGAGCTATAGGCCCTATACATTCCAAATAAAATTGCAAATTTATTCATTGGTTCATGCATTGGTTATCTTGGGTAAATAACTTAAATGAACTTTTGAGTTTGTACAATTGCAGAACTATTGTCATTTAAGCTTTGTATTAAACGTGAATTCCATAAATGCAATTATTAAAACAATTGTTGAGCTCTGTTAGAACGTTTATTATCCAGCTTACATAACCATTTAACTTTCATTTCATCTGCAAATATCACGATGTCCGTTGGCTACGGACTAGAACCTCTTTCAAAAAAATGTATGTACGCGGGATTTTGGTTAAATAAATATCTGCTGTTTGCGCCGTTTTATTTTGACGGACGCAAAGTTTCAACCAATCTACCACGTTGGCATATTCATGGTTGGTATTTTAATATAATTGTTCAAGTTTCGACACTTGTTTGGGTGATTACGCGTACCGTGCAATGTTGGCCATACTGGCAAGATCATCCTGAAGAATACGGTATTGATTTTATGTGTTTGCTACTGACTTCAGGCGCTCTCCTTCTTGTAATTGCTGCACATGGAAATATCATTTATTCTCGTGAGGACATTCCAAACAGTATTCTGGCATACATAAAATTGATCAAACAACTACAAGGTAAGAAAAGATTTTTGTTCAAAATTGAAACGCTATTAATTCATGCATTTGTTCAAACCAAATTAAGCCTTTTTCCTGCAAATTACAATTTGTGAAGAAAATTGTAGAAATAATTATATATGTAACAGAGATGGGAAAAAAATAATAAGCATAAATAATATAGTTGAATTCATCATTGAAGAAACAAATCTGGTAATGTGGCAACGAATTTTGAGAGACAGACCGGGAATACTCATGTTATATATTGCCTGTTCAGGACTGGCAATGGTGCTTGTAGCGATTATAATGTCAATAATTCTACCAAACCTGATGGTACTTCCTGCGTCAATTACATTGAATTCTTCAAGATTTGGATGCATTATCATTTTCGCCATGCAAACCGTGTATCTTTGCTATGCATTTCTTACCTGGCTCGGACTTGCGCTAATGTTTACTTTACCTGTTGAATATATGATTACGGGACTAGCTTGGATAAAAGAAATGAAGTAAAACAACTGCAAATATTCTTTAGTGTTGTGTATGTAATTTAAAAAGATTTAGTAACCACATTAGTTTTAATTAAAATGTAATTGCTCACATATAACTATAATAATTATAGTCTTATGTGAGAATTATTCAGAATTATTCTGCAAATTTTATAATCTTGAAATCTAGCGACAATTTTTGTTTCCTTTTAGTAAATCTTCGTAGCAGTCTTCGAATTTGAAGCCCGCGTTTCTTACTACAAAATCACATTTTATTTCCTTCTAAACCAAAAAATTTAAAGTAAAATATTATTACCTCTTTTCAGTTTGTTTCAAAAGCTTAACTGTGAACGTTGCAGAGCCACACTTTTTTCATTCATACTTTAAAATTGTTACTAAAAAATGTCAAGTAAGGATTAAATTATACAGAAATTCGTTATATAAAATAAAAGTTTCAAAATGAAGATTGTTGTACTAAGTAAGTCCAAGTCCAAACTTGTTAAAAATTGTCAAAAACGATTCGGTTAAAGATTATGAATTTAGCCGACCTCACTTTTGCATGTGGTCCTTTATATTAAATCATGGTTATAAGCCATCGAAATATACAATGTTGTATGTAATTTGTATTTTTTAAACACATTCTAGCCTCGATCAACCCAGTCCGGCAACTACAAATGCGTTCAGGACGCCAAAATTGTTTAGAAAAAACTATCTCAAGATCAAAATCTTCTTTGAGTTTGTTACTCACACGAGTGCTCAAATCGTGCTTCCAGCAACCGAATGGATTGGCTCGAGTATAATCTCTCTGAGTATTTACGGTCTAGTCAGGACGAAAGGACTGATATTTATCATCAACCTAATATTATCCTTGGGATTTGGACTATACTTGGGGCTTCTCTTCACTTTCCTAAGTCAACTTCATTCGGAATCGGAAGCAGTTATTCAAAGCTGGAGCAGACAGACACACGTAACCCCGGAATATCGAAGATTTATAAAACTTTTGAGACCTATACAAGCAAATATTGGTTCGATGTACTTTGTGGACAAGAGCATGGTTGTGACAATGTTCAGTACTATTATTGATTGGTCAATTAATATGATTGTTATGTACTAGCAAATGCTGAAACCCTGTTTTTTGCATTGCTTTTATTATTAGTGTATTTTTACTTTAGTATATTTATCATAGTTGTTTCGGATGATATTTTTTAAGACATTCTACTTGTATATTTTTCAATTATGGCAATACATAGTTCCATGGCCAATTAGCAGCACAGTTTCTGGCCGCACGGTCATTTGATTTTTGCCATTTAATATGTCATTGTTGAGGAGGCAAATAGGAACATCTTTATATTTGCAAGATCTTTATATTGGTAAGTGCAAAAATGAAAGCTTCTGCCGGACGGATTTTTTGTAAATATGAGATGCAAAAATCAACATTCATTATTGTGTTTCGTATGACGCGAGAGATTTTCCCTCAGCGGCGGAATTTTGCTTCGCAGTAATGCTTTATATTGACAATAAAATAATGTTTGCAGTTCAAATTACGTAAAAAATGTTTTCAAGAATACTTTAAGCGATTTAACAAATTAATTCAAGCCAGTAATTCCTTTCACGAGTTGGTCACATTAGATTTTCTTGGCGATCTGCACTACATATAACAACCATTGAAAAACTTATACAATTTAACTTATGTAAATGGTTTAACATCAGATAAAGCTTAGTAAATATATATCTGAAAATATTTATGCTCATGCTCATTTCTACAATTTAAGTCTCAGGAAAACCGTTCATTTAATATGAGTTTAATACTCAATTAAAAATTACCAAAGCAATTTCATCAAAAATTGTCTTTACAACCTTGAATAGTTTTGACCGTCGAATCAGAATATAATACGTGGGCAACTATGTAGTTGGAGCATCCCATTAACCACAGACAGTAGTTACAAATTTCATCAAAAATGTTTGTTCATTATTTAATGTTTTATCAAAGTAAGCGGACTTTTGTTTCCTGTATGATCCGTAAACGGAACCAGTTTTTATATACGCGCAACGATAATGAGCATACCAATCATAAATTTACATTACAGGTTTTATTTCTAACCAGAATAATTATTAGCTCTCTTTCCTTTTTGAACACCTGTTTCCTTTCTAAATGTGCATAGATGTCATAATTGAATACGATACAAATTATCTAAAAAATTATTCCTGAATTAAATGGCTTAATGAACATGGTATGTAGGTACAGTGGAACCTCGCTATAAGAGGCCTCCATATAAGAGAATTCTCACTATAAGAGATCCTTTAGGCTCGCATGTCATACATGGTTATATGCATACGAGCTCTCTCTATAAGAGAATTTCTATATAAGAGGCGGATTTTTGTGATTTATAGCGTTCTCTTATAGCGAGGTTCCAGTGTAGTCTGAAAACCTTAATGCATAGATACACTGAACTCTTGCTATAAACGTTAGCTATAAATCACCAAAATCAGTCTCTTCCTAAGAAATTCTCTTATAGAGAGAGCTAGTATGCATAAACTATGTGTGATATGTTGGCCCAAAGGATTTGTTACAGAGAGAACTCTCTCTTATATGGAGATCTCTTATAGCTAGAGTCCGGTGTAGAATAATTTAAACTCGGTGATTTATTTAAGTATAAGGTTCAAAAGGTAATTCAGACCATTTACCCATTTCGGCCCCTTACGTTGGTCCTTTGATGAGTAGGTTAAAAAATATGTTTATGAACGTTCCAAATTATAACTTATCAACAACTTATATTATTGAACTTTATATAGCATTTTTCATTAGATTGTGGTAATAAGAGTACATAATATGGTACGTAACATATAAACTTTAAATTAAATTTGTTTTGTTCATGGCTCTAAACGTTTGAAAATAGGACAACAAGAATTGGGAAAACGTGCTGTATTATATGGGCAAATAAACTGACTTATACTGTTTCATTTTGTTATTAAATTTCAGGTTGGCTAATGTCATTTCTTCAGAAATTGTTCTAATATTATTAAACCTGCCCGGGTGGTATCGACGTTTTGAACCACTGCTTGAATAAAATAAATCTTTCTCCATTCAACGCGCTGACATCACAATGCGCGGCGGCTATGGTCTGGGACCTCTTGCAAGTAAATATATGTACGCAGGATTTTGGATGAATAAATATCTTTTGTTCGCGCCATTTTATTTTGACGGACTAACTGTTTCAAGTAATCCACCTTTATGGTATATTTATGGCTGGTGCTTTAACACGATATTACAAATTCTGGCGTTTATTTGGGCAGTTACTCGTACCATTCAAGCCTGGTTCTATTGGCAAGACCAACCTGACGTATACTGCCCTGATTTTATGTGCTTGTTATTGGCCTCAAATGCTTGTTTGTTAGCAGTTGCTGAGCAGGTGAATAATAATTTTACGCGTACCGAAATTCCACAGAGCTTCTGCACATACAAAAAAGTAATCAAGGAATTGCAAGGTATGAAATTGATAATCGTACTAGTAATATCTGTATTATGTTGAGTTTGTTTTAAATAAGAACACAAATAAACAAATCATTTTTTAGAAACTATCAATATGAAATTTATTTGTCTTTTTAATGAATGTATTTAAAATGTTTATATTACACGTTGACGCTTTTTTATTTTGTTTTGCACAAGTATTTCAAAAATGTTCCGTATAAATTGAAAGCAAAGTCTGTAGAATAAAGTTTCTTCAAATTGTGATCGTGTCTGACAAACCCCTAAACCAAGTATTATGTGTTGTTTCTGTATGTAAACCTCACGAAAATATTATGAAACAACCTGTATTTACCAAAATGTTGGACTAACCCTAGATTTTAATGTACAGCTGAATTTCTAATTGAAGACAAGAATTTGGACAGCTTGCAACGAATTCTCAGGGATAAATCGGGAATACTGTTGATTTATATGGTCTATTCGGTGATTTCAATGGTTTTATTGTTGATTACAATTTCTGTATTTCTCCCAAACCTAATGGTATTTCCCACATCATTAATGTCGATCTCTTCAACTTCTACCTGGATAATTGTACGAATCACACAGACTGTTTTTCTGTGCTATTTTTTTCTCACTTGGGCAGGATTAACGCTAATGACTTGTGGACCTGCAATTGAATTCATGACTACAGGATTGATGTGGATAAACGAAATGAAGTAAATCAAAATTCCATTAACGTATTTTTAATATAAGCATATTTAAGACAACACTAATTTTTGACTAATAATTGAATAATAAATTCACTAATAAACTTTAATTACTTTATTGACATGTTATGCTGTTTACCAAAAATAATGAAAGTATAGTTTGATAATAATAATAAACAAAATAACAACAAAATACGGGTTTTCATTTGAAAACCTAATTACAGCCTGGACCAGCCTTCTCACGGAACCACAGAAGCTTTCAGATCCCCAACCCATTTAGGAAAGACTTACCTGAAGGTTAAGGTTTTGTTTGAATTTATCATTGGTATGTACGGCCAAATCATGCTTCCAGCAACGGAGTGGCTGGGAATGAGCATTGTCTCTATCAGCATTTACGGTATGGTTAGGCTGAACGGACTGATGTGCACCGCGGGCATAGTTTTGTTCTTTATTGTTGGCATTTATTTGGCCCTTCTCTACACTTTTCTGAGCCAATATGATTCGGAATCCCAAGCGGTTATTCAAAGCTGGAAAAGGCAAGCCTCTGTGACATCTGGTAATCGAAGATTTATAAAAAGATTGACACCTATAAGAGCCAACATTGGTTCGATGTACTTTGTTGACAAAGGCACGGTAATGGTAATGTTTTGTTCTATTGTTGATTGGTCTATAAATCTGATTGTTATGTACTAATTCATGTGAACACAAACCTCAACTAATGCAAAATATTTAATAATTGGGCTTACAGAGTGTTTCTAAATGATTGATTTGTTATTTGGTTCCATCACTAAATACTGGATAGTAACTTTTACAATAATTTATTAAAGAATATAAAAATATTTTTTGCTTGCGCAGGAGTTGCAATAAGCAATAAAAACAAATTTCCTGAAGCAAGATTCTCATTAAAATTGAGTACATGCAATCTAGTAGTGTAATATTTAAGTGTATGTACATAATATTAAAGGAACGGGAAATAAATCAAGATTATTTGTTAGTACAATTTAGTCCTTTAAATTTTTTTAGAAATAATTGTCCATGATTCAGTATCTCATGCATTAGTAATGCACATAACTCGAGAGAGGTTGACAATTGGAATGCTGAGTATTTATTCCAAAAAAATTGCTGCACAACCCAAGCAATCAAGCAAAGTTTTTCTTCGTAAATTATTTTTATAGCACGTGTATATTTTCCAAAATAATTTACCAATTTTTGCACACCTCCGCAGCAGTAGGCAGTAGTAAAGTAGATACCTACGCAATAAACAATTTCGTAAGGATGGATTACATTCTAAATATTGCTTTTAAATAAAGTACACCACTCAAGTCAATATCAAATTCTCCATTAAAGATAATAAAGCATTGTAATACATACTTTAAATAAATTACACTATTTTACCCTATACATTCCACATGTAATTGCAAATTTATTCAATCAATGCATGTGGGGTAAATATATAACTTGAACTTTTTAGTGTAATTTCTACAATTATTAGAACTATTGTCTTTTAAGCTTTGTATAAAACTTAGTCTATAATTGCAATTATTTTAACAGTTCTCGTGTTCTTCTAGAATTTGTGTCATTCAGTTTTCATAACCATTCAACTTTCATTTAATCTGCAAATATCACGATGTCAGTTGGCTACGGACTTGAACCTCTTTCAAAAAAATGTATGTACGCCGGATTTTGGTTAAATAAATATCTGCTGTTTGCGCCGTTTTATTTTGACGGACGCATAGTTTCAACCAATCTACCACGTTTTTAATTTTGAATGTCAAGTTGAATTCATCATTGAAGAAACAAATCTGGTGATGTGGCAACGAATTTTGAGAGACAGACCGGGAATAATCATGTTGTATGTTGCCTGTTCAGGGCTGGCAATCGTGCTTGTGGGGATTGCAATTTCAATAATCCTACCAAACCTGATGGTGTTTCCTGCATCAATTACATCGAATTCTTCAAGATTTGTATGCATTATCATTTTTGCCATGCAAACCGTGTATCTTTGCTATGTACTTCTTACTTGGCTCGGACTTGCGCTAATGTTTACTTTACCTGTCGAATTTATGATTACGGGACTAGCTTGGATAAAAGAAATGAAGTAAAACAACTGCAATATTCTTTAGTGTTGTGTTTGTAATTTAAACAACAGATTTTGTAACCACATTAGTTGTAGTTAAAATGTAATTGCTCACATAATATTGTAATTCTCCAAATTTTATAATCTTGAAATCTAGCGACAATTTTTGTTTCATTTTAGTATATCTTCGTAGTATTTTTCGAATTGGAACCGCGTTTCTTACTACATATTCACAATTCATTTTCTCATAAACCAAAAAATTTAAAGTGAAATAGTACTACCTATTTTCAGTTTGTTTCGAAAGCTTAGCTGTAAACCAGGCTTCCCCACTTGATTTGACCTGAAGGTCCACTTTCAGAATCACAAACCCGCCGCGGTCCCCTTCTAAAATTTTTACTAATTGTTGTATTAATCACGAATACAGTGTATTTATGATTTAGCAATGCGATCCGTGCTTTAATATTTGCATGTTCTGGAGCATTGAACTTGGACACTTCATATTGTTGGCAAAATTTAAAGAACTGATGATTTACGTATATGGTATACCCGAGTACATATTTAGATGTGTGTGTTTCTTTGTGAAAGCGATTTTTCCACAATATCTCGACTACATGTTTGGTAGCTAAAAGTTGAAACAGAATCCAAATAGTTACGTCGAAACTTTCAGGTTCAGTAGTTTATAATCATGAGTTAAAATAACAGGAATATTTTCCAAGCAAACGCTGTACAGCTTATAAATTTTCAAATTTTTTAAAATCTTTGTATCGAATTGTGCGCTTCTATTACATAATTTATCTTTAGTTTTACGGTTTATTTGCGTAAACAATATTTATTGAATATCTGCATTTGTTTTATATATTTGGCTTGAAACTCCACCTACTAAACCAAGTCTGACAATAGAAAAATTTTGCCGTAGAAAAATTAGGTCCCAATTTAAAGTAAAAGAAATACGGTTTCGTTTCTATCACATTTTAGAAATAATTTGTGCGAATAGCGTTTTGCAATGTACGTGATAATTTTGGCTTGTTATTTGGATTTGTGTATACAGCTTTTAAAATATTTTATTTAATTTTTCAACATTCTTAATTTTTCAAATTAAGAAGACAATTTGCTTTGTTCTGTCCTAATGAAGAAAGTAAATACATGTATTGTAGTACTTGCAAGTACTTATCACAGTTAAAGGAAATTTATAGAACTAAAATTAGAAATGTTGTTAATTAGTATTTATTTCAAGTATTTCAAAATGGAACGTTTATGCATATGTGATCTTACCGAAGTTTAAAAGTGATTATATCTAGTGTAAATTATTTTGTGAGTTTCGAGTCGCGGTCCACTCAAAATTTCAGCGCGGTCGACTTGAGGACCGCGGTCCCCAAAGTGGGGATGCCTGTGCTAGACGATAGGACATTCACTTTCTTTGAGCCAGCAAAAGGATCTTGGATCAGTTAGGCTTGTTAATTGCTGCAGAAAGGAATAAGGAAAGAGAAAGACCGGCTTGGTCTCTTTAATGTAGAATACTTTCGCGCCGGTTATCAAGCATATCAGCTGCTTTTCCATTTTAATGCGGCAACTGCAATCAGACCGACCGGCCTACACCGTGAGACCAAACCACAAATTCGTCGACGTTGGAGCACAATGAGAATTCACCGGACTCTCGCTATAAGAGATCTCCATATAAGAGAACTCTTTCTATAACAGATGCTCTGAGCCCGCATATCATGCATAGTTATATGTATACGAGCTCTCTCTTTAAGAGAATTTCTTTTAAAAAAGACTGATTTTAGTGATTTATAGCGTTCTCTTATAGCGAGAGTTCAGTGTACAAATTGTGCTTTAGTTGAGTTGGTTTTAAACTTTATCCGAAATATGAGCCATTGCTATTTATGCATGTCGCCCGTGGATATGCAAATTAAAGTGGGCTATCTCAATGTGAACATATATCTGTAAATGCAAGTTGAGATATCCACCAACATTTAAGTGCAAGATGGGATGTGCCGTTTAAAAATTGTATAAACGTGAAAACTAGGAAGATTGTATGCACGGCGCACGGCTATTAGTAATTTAGTTCCTTGCGCTTGAAATGATGAGGGGATATTTTAACATGTTAGCTGTGGGAAATAATTTTCCCACAGCCCTAGAGAAGTTCACCCAGTCCCACAGAATGGCACAGAGCCCTTTCAAAGGCACACAGTAATTGCCCTATTGCATGTGTGTGTCTCGCATATTAGGTGTTGGAAATAAGAAAATTTGCCAAATATCGCCCACCTGAACTGGTCGAGCTGCTGTATGCAGCAGCTCGATATACTATGTATAGTATATTGGGCTTTTCTATTGATTCAAAATGTGTGGTATTTTTTACCACAGATTTGTGAGCACTTTGAACCAAGACATTTTATAAGTCATACAAAAAAATTTACATCAGTAAATCACGACCATATTACAAGCAATTTCCAGGAGATATTTGCGAAACAAGCTCGTATTTGCAATATTATATAAAAGTGTTTAATACAAACAATTGTATTTTGCCATTATATTTGTAGTTAATCCCTAATTTTTTTTCCAAAAGACTTATAAACTTAATTTTGCTATCACGGGTTCTATCGATGTGGCATGGCTACGTATTTGCAATAGCATTGAAAGAACGAGCAGAAATCCATTTTAGCAATATTATGTATAGAACATGGCATTAGCAAAGCAAATTCGTACGTGTGTAGCAGCCCACATTGTGATTTCGATTCGTCTAAATAGAAACGTCTCCGTATATACTCTAAATATTTGCTATAATTTTGAATACCACTTTTTTTTTCTACACACACAAACCGGACGGGAAAAATTGGTCTAACTTTAGGTAGAACAACTTTTTGACCTTCTGCGAAACAGTAAATACTTAAAAAATATGCGTGTCCATAAAAAATTCCAAACAAATCAAACCGATTTTCCTTTAAAACTATTATTTTCCAAAGCTATGTTTTAGAGCATTTCGGCTTATCAATTAAAAACGTGAAAAATTATTTATTTGCAAAAACGGCCATCGCCGCTGTTAAACCGGGCAATTCAACGTCTACGAACAGGTCTTGTGCATTTCTGCTGAACAAAGTGTTTTACTTACAAATAATTACTGATAAGTATATGTGCTCATATGTGATACTGAATTACATATTTGGTGTATATAACTCCTACATTTTTTATTGAAAAATGTGCCCTTCAGCTAAACAAAATGTGCCCTTTTTGGCAAAAATGTCGCACAGTAGGTTTGTGTTAAAATATCCTCTGGATGAGGGTGTCCCACTTTGCCGCTTTGACGCACATGACTATAGCCCAATTTGCATCTCGAGTAGAGTTGTCTTTACTAAACACTAAACAAAAAGCTATAGTTCATAATCCAACAAGGCTGCAAGGAAATTGTAATGAATTTTATTATTAAACTACCAATACAACATATTAAATATTAACAATTTTGTGTTCCAATTACAATTATTATTTACCAATACCAATTTGCTCCTCATGATTAAAGCAAATTATAAAACCAATAATTAGTTATGTGTTAGAAGTAATTGAAAAACTAAAATATTCAAGAGGAAAATAATTAATTATTTTCTACCTACCTACATACTTACAAACGGCAATTATTCATACAATATCAATAATTTATATTGCAAAAATCTAAAATAATTCCATTTCTATTTTTTTATTATTCATTAGGTATAGCTATTGATAATTTTTTAATTTATAATCAAAATAATATAGTTTTTAGTAATTATTGAAAACATGAGTACATGTACTGATGTTTTCTATAATATATACTATGTATAGAATGTTGTATAATATATTGTTCCGTAGCGCAAACATTCTGTGTATATACATATAGGATTTTTGTATAGCGTCCTATATGTATATCGGATGCAAATACTTGTGGTTTCATGATTTTATTGAGTGATTATGCAACCTCAATTGTTTTTTAATCTTTCACATGCGTTGTATCTGAATGGCATGCGTTAATTGGATTTTATTTCAATGAGTGAGGAACTACCTCGGAATTTTCTTCCTCAGATGCCCATCTTTTAATGAACTTTTTTGTTGATCAATGCTTATGAAGTGTGATTTTATATCTGGACCTAGTACACTGGACTCTCGCTATAAGAGATCTCAATATGTATAAGAGAACTCTCTCGTAAGAGATCATTTAGGCCCGTATGTAATACGTAGTAACATGCATACTAGCTCTCTCTATAAAAGAATTCGTGTATAAGAGACTGATTTTAGTGATTTATAACGTTCTCTTATAGCGAGAGTTCGGTGTACTTTGATATTTTGATGATTTCTGCGGATTGGATGTGTGGCTCGAGTAAAATTATAACATTAAATTGTAATTAATGTACTAATAAAATAAAAGTAACTATTTGTAAAAATATTATTGAAGTATATTAATGGTTTTTATACACCGTGAAATTATAAATTGCGCTGGTAACCCTTGAAATTATTCTCCTACTTCAGAACTATTACTACATTTAAAGTTGCACATGCTATACAATACAATAGATGTAAGACATGGCAGCTGACCTTTGACGGTTTTGATCTGATTGAGATCTTTCGGACCTCAAATATTATATGTATAGCACGTAGCAGGAAGCAAGAATGATGAATAAAACGAATGAAAAGCTTGTTTTATTGAAAGTAAAAAATGTCCGCATTAGTTACATATCAAGGATTTCAGATGTTTTTTGATTTTAATATGACAACTGCAATAGGGCCAATCGGCAAACATGTTGGGTTTAAATAAGCCAATTTCTTTTCAATTTGGCCGACATATTGTGTTTTAGAGACAAATATTCCCCACATATTACATAGCCTGACACATAACTTCATAAATATCATAATAATAATAATTTTTTTTATTGCCATTAAAACATACGCAATTACAACACCTGTAGCGTGTATTTACACGAAGTAAATACGACAAGGTTA
>JAQGAK010004372.1:0-12379 GCA_034696945.1 Lipothrix lubbocki
AATGAATTTACTGGTAATTTAATGAATTTACTGGTAATTTAATGAATTTACTGGTAATTTCATGAATTTACTGGGGATTTCATGGATTTACTGTTGATTTATGGATTTACTGGTGATTCATGAATTTACTGCAAATTCATAGATTTACTGTCAAGTATTTACTGTTAAATTCAATATATTTACTGTAAGTTTAAATGGTAGCCTTTTTATTTTTATATACGACTGTGGTCGTATAACGAATCTAAAGAACGTTTTTAAAACGTTCTTTAGATGGTGTATGCAATGTTGGCTGTCTTTGCAAAAAAGTTTACACATTAAAACGATAATTTGACGTTTTTATTTTTACACAGGCGAGGGAATGAAAACGACAGTGAAACGTTTTGAATGATAAATCCACGGCTGTAAAAGATGACCTTGAGGCCTGATCAAACTCGACGCTATACATGATACTTGGATTTTGTTAGGTCAAATAATTTAAACGTAGATTTAATGTGTATGTTGCAAAACAGTAGTCCAGCATCTCTTCGAAGTTACACGTAACCCAAATTGCCTTCACTGACTATACCGTGTTAATTGAACAACCCCTGCCGATATTTTTACACCATGAGTGTTTAGCATTCGCTTCGTAGATTAGATATAGCTGACTGTTCGTACAGGCAAATAGAGTAAATGAGTATACTAGTGCAGTGTCGTTGGAATTATTATTAGTCGCAAATACGATTCACGTATTAGAGTATCGGTTTGAAAAATTAAACGCTACTTTACGGATTTTAGATTTTGTTTGAAAAGTATATTCAAGTAAGTTTTAATTTGAATAATTAAGGAAGAGTATTTAATAACGAGGAACTACAAGGTATTAACTCTTTTGTTTTTCATTAAAATGTTCATTTTGTTGATTAATTCTTTTAGTTTCATTCCGCGGTCATGCAAAATCAAGGCGGACAACAGATGGGCTTCAGTGATATTATGGCTTGGGGTTTCGAATCAACCAATTTTGATTTGGAGAACTTTGAGAATTCCCCTTTTAACGAGCAACCGACGAGTGTTGAGGAAACTCTGGACAATGATATGCATGTACCACCTGAGATTAATGAAATAAGTACGAAAGATTTGGAGGGTATGATTCTTATTTACAATTTCCGTTAAAAACAATATGATCCGTTCTGAAATCTGAAGAGACTCTTTTATCACTGATTTGATTGATTCTTTGTTCCCCTTTAACAAATTTTTGTCTAACTTGCATTGTCAGACGTTTTTGGCGATGAATTCTACACCAAAATTGAAGCTGAAGTCTTGGAGGACATACAGAAGGAAAAAAAATTGACGATCCTAAATAACGTCACGCTTCCAGCTGGCAACATTTCTCTTACGCATGTGAACTGCATGTCAAATGGTCCAGCACAATTCCCAATTGCCTTTCCGCCAGTTTATGGAATGGCAGATTTAACTGAAAATATCAGACTGCTCTCCAGTGTAAGTTTCGTCATATTAAATTATGTACATATATGTACGTAAACGTGAGTCATACTTATATTCCGTCCTATTTTGATCTCGTCAGAAGATTTACAAATAGATTTGTAAAACAAATGCTTAGCGTTAAAAACCTAATTTTAAATTATTTTCCGCCTCAGCCTGTCGTGAATGTTGTTGAGACTCGCCAAGGACCAGATCCGGAACCCGAAGTTAGGAGTAGCAGTAACGAGCGCTCGTCCAAAGACGAACATGCTGGAAGTTCAAGGCGTGGTAGAAAGCGCAGTCGGTTGACACCTGAGCAAAAGGAAGCGGAGAAGAAGCGATCGAAAGAAAACAGAGACAAAAAGAAATCAGAAATAGAGGGCTTAAAGGTTAGTTGTTATTTCGCGTAAACATTAATAGAATGTGAGATAAGTGCAAACATCAAGCCAAAATTACAGATTGAAATAACACTTCACTAAAGAATATAAAATCGCTACGTTATTATTGTATGAATTCTTCAGGTCAAGAACCAAGAACTGAGGGCACAACTAGATGAAGCTCTACAACGGATTCGGGAGTTGGAGGAATCGGTAATAATACATTTTTATTTTTGTCTATAGTCTACACATATAATTGCATGTACATATATCTGAACGAAAATGCGGGGAAATTACATTGTTTTGCTCCTGAAATATCAATACTAGGGAAAGGCCAGCAAAAGCAGCCCTAATCTGCTCACAGTTTTACTCCCTGGACACGGTTAAAGTCACTAAATGTAGAGCGTTATCAATTTTTTGAAGTCAGAGCTAATAATTGTATATTATCATAATAGATATAATTATGCATGTTACTCAGTTTACAAATTACTCCTAGATTTAATTAAGTTCCTCCAAACTCAGTAGTCCTTGTTTTGCAGAACATTCTTTGTTTTCAACCCAATTTCTTTTGATGATAAGCGTAAGGCTTTAAAATTAACAGAATCCTTCCGGTATTTCTGGTGCGAGTGGGGCTCATCAATATTTTTGGATTCCAACAACCTGCAACGGAAGTTCGAAAGAGATTTATCATTATCACCGTAGTTACACATAAGTTGCAAATATTTTATCTTTATTGTTTTAACATTTATGTTTAGCTTATACGTGCCTTGATAATTTCCATAATGAATGTTAACGAATTGTGATTAGTAGAAATGGGAATATATGGTAGTTATAGTTAGTTGTAAGTGTAACTGTCAGACCGGTGAAAACAACTTACATGACAAATGTGCTGATATTGTGAAATATCTGTATATTGTAATGCGTAGTCCATAATAGCAATATTCTTGTCATTGTACTTTCTATGTACCTTGCACGCCATGAAATATTAATAAACGAACTCATTTGTAGCTTTAGTGTTGTAAGAGTGCGCTGAGTTCTTCAAAATCATTATATATTTTAGGATTCCGGTTGTTTATCTACTTAAAGAAAACCTAAAGTCAATATTCAACATTATTAAAGTCACTTGAAGTAACGCTGATCCATCATTCAAGTCCTTGATTCTCAGTAGATACTTGTAACGGAATGTATTTAAGTATACGCATACATAAGTTATGATTTCTCGAGAATTTTATTTTTGGCAGGAACTTACTCAAGGTTGACAGTAAAGGTGAGCGATTCTAGAGTCGTACGATGTAAATGAAACAGTTATAACAAGGTTGTGAACACACGTTTCCACTTCCAAATTTTGATCGTTAAATTATGGAACAAAAATCGAGTAACCACCACGGCGTTTTAAAAACTAAGCAAAACAATTTATTGCTAATCACAGACATTCAAAGTGACTACAAAGTACCCCATAATTCTGCCAAATCCCAAAGACGAACGCCATTTTCCCCGAATCTACATTTGGAAACTCTTCATTAAATTTCAGGAATTCCTAGACACAAATAATGAAATGAGAAAATCATGTGGTGACGATTTATTAACTTGTACTAGACCACTTTTGATTGTTGGTAAGATTTTCGGTCTCATTCCTTTTCAAGGGTTGTTTCTTGGTGACCAAAACACCATTAAGTTCAGGTAATCTGCTTTAAATTTGGGTTTAAAGATTATTTAACATTAGATTATTTTTGAATTTCATATAATAAAAGCATGAATCTGTTACTGGCAGGCGGGTGACATAGGGAGCGAAGCGAACACTGGTGATGCGCAACTTTCCCATTACATATCTACGCGTCATGTAATTAAACGACAACTTTAATTGTCATTAACTTCGTAATTAGTGAAATTATGTAACATGTAATTGGCTTAGGATCAACTTCAAGTTACCCCCTTATCATGTGGTAAATGTTTTTTATGTACAAGTACTACCGTTAAAAAGGTTTTAGCTGGACAAATTTCGTTACGGAAATCAGCGTTGCATGAGTTCGCTTCGCTCCTAAACGTAATAATGATTATACTTACCTGTCAGCATTTCGTCGGACTAATTACAAAAGGGGCTTATATGATTTTGAGACAATACGAAAAGGAGCTTATATAAAATTCACTAATTCGAAAAAGGGCTTATATTAAATAATTGTGTTTACGGAGCTGGTGGCTCCGGAGGAGCATGGAAAAAATTCAAGCTCCTTTTTTTACTGGAAAATTTTGAAACGCAACATGTCCCCTTTTCATTCTGGCCCAAAATCATATAAGCTCCTTTTGTAGTTTGTCTGACGATTTGTATTTCTGAATCAAAGCCTTTTTGTGACGCTTAGATGGCGCAGCCTACCAACAGCTCTAACGCTGGTTCATTTGCTAATATTGACATTGGTAACGGTGTTCAGTTGTGCGGAATTATTTAAGCACTTCTTTGGCGTTCAGCAGGGAGGGACAAGCTCTCATCTTATGATTTTGGAGACGAGAGCGCCATTATTTCTTATTTCAGGCACATTGATGTGAGAACTAATTACTGCACTAGTTTAAGAATTCATTAAGAAATTAAATACAAGAAACTATAATAAAAATTAATTAGAATATTTTATTGTATAATTTTTAATAATAATTATTAAATAATTATAAATTATAACAATTTGTAACTAATTATAATTTATCAGTTACCTCACCTTCATCGTGAAAGCTCGGAAGATCATAAGGCTGTTTCATAGATGGCGTCTGGCATCGGCTATAACGAATGTTAACGATGATCAACGATATTACTGGAAAAACATAAACTTCTTTTTATGTTGTTCGATTGTCCCAAATGCGATACATGGGATAATTCAACGACTCAACTACATCGGAATTTTCGATAATAATGGTAATGACAATTATTAGGAAGGTGTTGCTGTTTTTGGTCGTTCCTTTAATGTATGTATGTATAATTGCGTTATAAGGCCTTAACCTATACACAAAACCATATCATTTTACATCCATATTTTCAATTGGCTACTATTTAAACTTACACTAAATTTAATAGCTCCGATAGGAAAAATAATAAAAATCAGCAGGTAAATAATAGTATCACCAGGTAAATAATAAATCACTAGGTAAATAATAAATCACTAGGTAAATAATAAATCACTAGGTAAATAATAAATCACCAGGTAAATAATAAATCACTAGGTAAATAATAGAATCGCCAGGTAAATAATAATTCACCAGGTATGCATTTTTTGCCACTTTTTTAGGGCAGCGCAGCTTAAGCTGACCGCCCTAAGGCTAGATTTTTGCTTTGCTGTTGCCGTGCGTTTCACGCAAAAAATGCAGCAAAATCCTCACTTTGTGCATTTATACTTTCACGTTCGGGCGTCACGTGACTATCGCACCACGTGATCGTGCTGCTTGCTTCACGCTTCCTCTTCCTTCATCACTCCTGCCATGTATACTTTCACGCGCGCGTGAAATTCGTCACTTTTGCTTCACGCTTCCTTCACTCTCGTACTCTTGTACACAATTCACTAATGTTATACAATATTATAATCAAATTGATTATCTTACTGTTTTGTGATCATCATTGGTATAATATTGTTTTGTTTCTTGAAGAAGACCCAAAGGGTTGTTGGAAGTTAGAGCGTTGTAAAGAATAAATTAAATAATCGCTCAGTTTTAAAGTGATTTCCACAATAAATTGGTTATTTATAGCAGTAGCAGTGTACAGCCGGCGCGTTTCCAAACTTGTAAGATTATAATATTTAAAAAAAATCAAAATGGATTGCAAAACCCAAACGTTGCGGCGGGATTTGGCACGGGCTATTAATACGCTGGAAATTCATTCTCGTAAACACAACGAAATGGTGCGAATGGTTGGTGATATTAATAACAGTCTCCAAGTACTTGCGGAAGGAGAACGTGTTATCCAAAATCAAGTAAATGAAAACCATCATAACGTTCTTAACTATGTACAACATATAGTTTCATTTGTCCGTGATGATCGAAACGAAGCCAGGGAACAAACTAATTCATCCAGATTATTAGCGGCTAGGGTTTCACAGCTAACAGAACAATTAGCTGAGCAAGTAGCTCGTATTCAAAACCCTTCAAATCCACTGGGTGTCCTACAGCTTCCAGCTCCAGCTATTCCAGAAAACAATGAAAATTGGAACGAGGGCGGCCAAGAAGGTCGAATACCATGTGACCTGTGTGGTCGACGTGTGTTGGAAAGCGGAATGCGGCAACATTAATCTCGACCAATTTGTATAAATAATCGTCAACAATAATGTTGTAAAGAAAAATTAAACTGCAGTGGAAGGAAAGTGGAAAAGCCAAAAATCTCAAATATCGAATAAAAATTTAAATACAAGTATACGATTGAGCCTGAGGAAGGGTGTATTTCGAAACGTCGCTACTAATAAATAATTTTGATTTTCTGAAATAATTTTATTGTGTAATAATTAACATTAAAAGGACCATAGTCGTATACCATGTTTGAAATTTATTGTAATACCGATGATTAAAATGATCGTTGGCTATCCAACGATCAACATCTTATTAAATACGCTCTCCGTTGTGCATCGAAAATCAAGGACAGAATTACCGCCCAACCTCCAAAAATATAACAGATCAAACAAATCAAATATGAAGAATCCGAATATCAACGAATTAGGTTCTGAAATTTACTGGAATTGCAAGCAATCCGGATAAAACTTGAGTTTGCAGTCAAAATTTCGTCAGTAAGACCCCAAAAATCATAAGATAAAAATGAAAAATATCGGTCTGAATCCTAGAAAGTATCTTCAAAATCAGGAGAAAAAGGAAAAAACCTTGCGAATTTATGATCGTGAAAACACAAGATGTTTCTTCCTAACGTCAACACTGTATAACTTCACCGTGACACCGTGGCAACCAAAGGCAAGTCGCAGCAGATGCCGTATTTGTAATCTTGGAGATGATCCACTGAGATGCTGCAATCGAGAAATCAACATTGGCCAAAAGTTGTCAGCTTAATTGAGATTCCAGCTATCATCGCACAAATGGGTCCAACGGATCATTCAAGCGGAAATAGTGCTTTCAGCTTATTGTAAATTGTAAAATGAAAATCAGTTATATTTTTATTATACCCGTGTTACTAGAGGAAGAACACTTTTTGTACTGATCTAGGAATAACACGTTAATAAAGACTTAGATTTTAGACTTAGAATTAGATTTTTGACAATTATTATTTATGTAAAATTTCAAGTTAAATGCAATGTTCTCCTGGACAATTTTGCCCTCAAATGAAATAATTGTGAGACAATTTGCGCGCATTCCAGCAACGGGCAATACTTTTTGCCTTGGTGGCTTTGCCAGGCGCGTGTATTAATAAATAAAAACATGTGTGCATCTCGTTAATTGTTTGGTCAGGCCAATAGCTCATAACGCTATAATTAGTTTAACTAATACAACAATTTTTACTAGTAATTATAGCTTTATACCAGACTGTCTGTATTTGAAGTTGAAAATATTCCATAAGCCCGAATATTTCGGGTTTTCTCCATATACTTTTATTTGTAATAAAATCTGAAACGACAGTACCTGAAAAGACAGTAAATGCGTGTTTACATCTTTTAAGAGCGGAACAGCAATTTATTATTATTGATTTTTAGCTGTTTTCTTGTCATTTTATCCGATTCGTTAATAAGGAATGGGAATGTCACCTGCTCTAATTTGCTGCATTTACGGATTAAGCCTGAATTTCTTCAATTTTAAATAAGTGCATTATTTAGATTCGTTATAAAAAATTCCTATGGTGAGGTCGTTGTAAATAATCGCAGTTGGGACAACCTTGCACTTACAAGGATGGTAGATTATGAACATCCTTCGGCTGGAAGCACACTAACTACTAATAGAAACTCACTTTGCGTTTGCGTGTCCATCTCCACCGATGATTTGCGCATTTACATAAAAAATATTTTACCATACAATATTGTATAGAGGCAAAATAATTTTCCTTATTCAGTTTTTTCATACGACAGTAAAACGAATTTATTGTTCGTTCCTGTCCAGAGTAATCGCGTTATAGTAGGACTCTGATACCCACCACCTGTAATGATTTTTGTGTGCTTTACTTGCTTGGCTTGGCAATGTGAGAGTTTATTAATTTATTTGCAGACAAAATGCCAAATATTTATTTCAAATTCAAACTTCCAATATTTTTGAGTCATTCAGAGATTCAGACAGTCGAGCTAAAAGCTCTCCTGACCAAATGCTGCCGAATTACATTTTTCTCATCATTATATTGAATGTCAATGTTTACTTTGATGATCGCATGATTTTATCTTAACATTTCGTAATAATGCTTATTGTGTACATTCCAACGACTTGAATTCACTTACATTGAAAGACATGACATAAATACCAATTTTATATGTCGAGATGGACACAAAGTCCATTACACACCACCAAGGTAGATTATAAGACTACGTTTAAATAAAGGGGGAAGTATCCATGAATTTAGTTGATATTGGAGTCCCAAAATTGAATTTCAAAAACTTAAAAGTGTAAAATGAATGAAAGATTTAAAAAACAGTAGATATTCAATGATGCTTGGAATTCTTTGTTTTAAATGCACTGAAAAGTCATAAACAAGACTTAATTGAAGGAGGAACAATCAGGATTATGCCTATACAAAGCGACTCGTTTCCAGCCACTTTTGCCGTGATCTACCATTTTATGAAATTCCGTGACAGGAAGGAGATGCGGTAACTATAAAGCTGTAAGGTTTGCACGATTCCATTTTTGTCACTGAAATTGTTTTATTTGCTAGTATTGTTATATTTTTCGTTATTGTCGTGCCTCAAAAAAGTACGGATTAGTACAGCTACCATCTTTAACTGCTGCAGGTTAACAACCAAAAGTCATTATTCAAAATAGCTTTTCATATTGATACTTATATTATTAGTATGCTCATACTAATACCGTACATCTCTACGATTTGTCTACGATAACTGCTGTATTTGCGCTATTCCCTTGATTTATAGCATTGTTTATTCCATAATAAACTATTTATTTATTATTTTTATTAACAAAACAAATCTTTAAAGAATTAATAATTAGTGCGTTCTTGTTTTTAATTTTGAAGGCACGAAAGTGCCTTTACATTTTAGCTTGTTTTGCTGTTATTGTTTATTTCAATAACTGTTGTGATTTTTGTCATAGACAAATGATTATGAAGATGTAGCTGGGGCATTTTTACAATTATAATGTTAAGGCTACACCATTTTTGTTAAAAGGCTTTTTAGACTGTTAGCGGATATTTTAGAATTTTCATTTTCTGAAATATTCGGTATGCGCTAAAAAAGTATTACACTGTGCAGTTACCCCCTCGCTCAAAACGATGTTTTAGGATTACATTGGAACTCTTTGATCGATTCTGGCCATCGATGGCTTAAAGTCGATAAGGGCCCACAGAGACTCTAGAATATTTTTTGGCCCGCTGACCCCTGTAGTTTTTTAACAATTCGCAAAAATAAACAACTTTTTGAGGAGCTCGTTGCTATCCATTATGACACCTGACTACCATTAAATTAACATGGAAAAATTTTACTTCAAAACCCTACTGTAGATTTAAGAAATTATTATTTCCATAACGTAAATGACGTGCAAAACATTTGAGCACAACGGCTTAACAACGGAAAATGGCAATATTGTGAGGGAAAAGTACCAACGTGACCAAAGTCAATTACCAACAGCAAAAAATCTTTCAGTACGTTGTAATTAACATTCCGTTCTTACATTCATCATTATTTAAAATGCTTGACAAAAAAGAAGCACTAGTTCTTATTCGTTCAGTTTATGCGAAAATTTAGTAACGGTGTTTTGACAGTATTTGCAAATAATAAAATAGAAAACAGGACAAACGAAATGATATGAAAGTGGATATTGTTTAATTTTAGACAGTGGGTAATTAAAAATCTGAAAATGCAATAAAAGTGATGCAAATTTCTTTTTGATGCAAATATAATAAAGTAATGCAAATTTCCTAAATTCGGTGCAAATTTTTTAAAGTTGATGTAAAATTAAAATTGATTAGTTTATTTGATTTGGTGTTTATTTGGTTGTAATTTTCATGTTTTTCTGACAACAATTTGTATTTGGTTAACGGATAGTTTTTAGTAACAACAGTTCGAGACTTATTGAAGTGCGATCAATCTCACAAATGGTAAACATTTGAATATTTGTGTTGAAATAATTTTGCAGTACTGTTATATTAATACGTTTCTACGACTGGAACACTAACAAGAGCCAACCAGATTTGTACTAATTCAAATATACGTTCCCTCGGAGCATCGAGATGTGGGATAGCAAAAACCTCCCCAACCACATTTGTTGCTGCAACATTCGTAATTTTTTGTACACTGAAAGGGAGGGCGTCCGGTTACGAGGTCAGTGATAACTTCCAAGGTATTTCCGTGACAACAGCCACATACGGGTCCAGTTGCACTGAAGTCCAAAAGCTATAAAATTTTGCAAAGTCAGCTAGCACAAAAATATGATTTTGTCATGATTATTTCTTGTACCTGGCAAACCCATGAAGACCATGAATGCGCAAAAGCAAAACTTCCGAGATATCCAGTCAAAAAAATATATAAAAAAGTTGTACTCATGTTTAATTTAAAAGAATTTCAAAATTGTGAAAATTGTTGTAATTACTTTTAAATATGTAGAAATTATGCTGCAATAACGGTTTGACTTTACGTGTAAGCTGTAACAAAAAACTGACTGAAAATCTCAAACACTGTCCGTCTTTAACAACAGATTTTTTATTACCCACTGTCTAAAATTAAACAATATCCACTTTCATATCATTTCGTTTGTTCTGTTTTCTATTTTATTATTTGCAAATACTGTCAAAACACCGTTACTAAATTTTCGCATAAACTGAACGAATAAGAACTAGTGCTTCTTTTTTGTCAAGCATTTTAAATAATGATGAATGTAAGAACGGAATGTTAATTACAACGTACTGAAAGATTTTTTGCTGTTGGTAATTGACTTCTTACTTTTCCCTCACAATACATATTGCCATTTTCCGTTGTTGAGCCGTTGTGCTCAAATGTTTTGCACGTCATTTACGTTATGGAATATTGATCCATGTCAAACATAAAATGTATCTACGACTACTTGTATTTATATGAAAGGTTCATCATACAAACAATGTTTTTCTAAAATGTAAAGTTACATATTCCTGCAGGATTATTATTAATTATCAAGTGCGTTATAGGGGTATGCAATTTTTTGCTCACCCTTGAAGGAACAGGAATTCCTACAGAATACAGCTTCATCCTACTGAAACATTATTTTCATATTGGTAAGATGTCAAGCTACATTTTGGTACCATTGAAGTTAATATTACCTCTCAGAGGAGTACGGGTCAGGGCCTACTACCTGAAGACCCGATATTTAGAGTTTCCAAATAGGCTCACAGCTTATTGAGCCTTGTCATCAAGTGCTCATATTTCTAAGGACCTAGAGCATGTTGGGTATCCAAACAATGACCTATATAAAATATTGTGTTTGTAAAAAGATCTGGTCATCCTGCTTTTTAATTCTTCTTGGTACCATTTTGGCTGGGGTTTTTCGGTTAAGGGTTGGGAAGGCTGTTTTCCGGGGTATTGGTGAGATGAAGGTCACCTAGGATACCCATTTCCAGCTTTTGGCTTGGATCACAAAATCAGCATGACGGAAATATCATATTCCGTCATACTTGTAACTTTGGTCATGATCGGATAGGCGGAAGTGTCTCTACACTTGAAACCCCTTACGGGCATCATGTTTAAACAAAAAACTTGTCATCTCGGTAAATTAAAACTGAAAAATTTTAATAGGCAAATTTTACGTGAAAAAGTCAATGTTGTATTTAATTTTTGAAAAATTTGCGAATTTTTATGAATTTTTTATTTTTCTAAAAGTGGCGTTGATGCCTTCGCCACCAAAATAAAAGAAAAACCCGACCGTGACACTTGAGATAATTGACCCAGAGGTCAATAATTCAGTAGGAATCTCGGAAGCGGGTACTTTAACTTTGAGGTCTCACTGTGAGCAAACACGTGATGTTAGAAGAGTGAGACCAGTTCCATTCTCCTTGTTACTGTATTCCTAATAATCCCCTATGATCACATAAGATTATTTTTAAATAATAAAGACGTAATAAATAAAAGGTTTAAAAAACAATAGGTATGCGAAGATGCTTGGAGTTCTTGCTTTTACATGTACTGAAAAGTCATAAACAAAACTTAATTGATACAGGAACATCAACATTATACCTACACAAAGCATCGCCGTGCAAGCATAACTAGTTTTTGTGAAGACGCTTTCTAGGCTGTTAGCCGATATTTTTGAATTTTCATCTTTTGAAATATTCCGCATGCTCTAAAAAAGCATCCACTCTGAACTTACACCCCCTTCCAAAATCTGTATTTTTGAATAACTGTCGAACCCTTAAGCCGATTTCAAAGGTTAAGGGCTTAAAGCCAATGCGGCATCAAGGG
>JAQGAK010004373.1:0-12373 GCA_034696945.1 Lipothrix lubbocki
ATTTTTGTATTAATTTTTGTATTAATTTTTGTATTAATTTTTGTATTAATTTTAGTATTAATTTTTGTATTAATTTTGTATCAATTTTTGTATTAACTTAGTATTAATTTTGCATGAATATTAAATTTATTTTGTATTAAATGTGTACTAAAACGGATTTTTTAAATTTCCAACAGGTCCATTTGAGGACTCACTCTGGGGAGCGTCCATTTAAATGTAACGTCTGCACGAAAAGTTTCACGCAGCTTGCTCATCTGCAGAAGCATCATTTGGTTCACACGGGTAAGTTTCTTGAAATGGATGTTGTAAAATAAATTTACTAATGTACATATTTGTATTTACGTTGTATTTATGAGCATGAGTTTTGAATTGAATTTTTTACATCTTTTTTTTTGTTTGTGCAGGTGAGAAGCCCCATCAGTGTGATATTTGTCAGAAGCGCTTTAGCAGCACATCGAATTTAAAGACACACTTGCGCCTTCATTCGGGTCAAAAGCCTTATGCCTGTGACCTCTGCCCGGCCAAATTTACTCAATTCGTCCACTTGAAACTTCACAAACGACTTCATAATAATGAGCGTCCTTATATTTGTAATAATTGTGGTAAGAAGTACATTTCCGCCTCCGGGCTCCGCACCCATTGGAAGACAACGAGTTGCCGACCCCGACCTGAGGACGAGATGAATTTAGAGTCATCTCCTCCGAGCAGCGGCAGCCTTCCTAATTCCTATGAGTACCCACCCTCCGAATGTAGTAATGGTACGTTGCTGCAAGTATAAATAAATGAACAATAAATACAATTTTCACTCGTTTTTCTCTTTAGTTTTTTGTATTTATTTTTGTTTTTAATTTCTGTATTTATTTTTGTATTAAGTTTTGTGTTAATTTTTGTATTAAGTTTTGTGTTAATTTTTGTATTAATTTTGTATTAATGTTTGTATTAATTTTTGTATTAATTTTAGTATTTATTTTCTATTTGTTTTGTATTTATTTTCTATTTATTTTTGTATTTATTTTCTAGTTATTTAATTTTTATTTTATATATATTTTTTTTTGTTTCACAGACCTCATCGACGTAGAAGGTCATGACGACAACCTGTGCTCCTCTCCAACGCCGCTGAGCGGGGACTCAGTGGATGTTCAAATGGACATTGACATGGGGATTGGCAGCTCCAGCATTCCTTCCCGCCCTGCTTCCCGGCCTCATCAGCCCATTGAATGTAAATGATGGAGGCCTTAGGAAGTTGACAAAGATATTTGAAAATGACTTCTTCAATTAATTCAAATAATTATCATCTTTTTCGTCAATTAAGATTTCATCACGCAATTTCAACATCTCAGACGACTCGTTTTCCTTCTCGCGTATAATTAAAATCACATGATTTACCACGTATTTATAGCTATAATGCTAACTGTAACTATAGAAACACACGCGTTTGTATTTTTGACCAAAAATTTATTTAATGAAACCACCACGGAGTGTATGAATGTTGGGGCCACTATTATAATATGTAGAATACTTCAAATGTAAATAAAGTACTTAAAGTGTAATTAATCCAGAAATATAATTATAAATGGCTCGGAAGTACATAATGGGAAAATCAATGTATAATTAATGTTGTAAATAATTGAAATATGTACATCAGAATTATATTTGTACATCACTCTCAACAGTGAATATTTAATTCTATATTATTTAATTATCCATATATCCTCAGTAAATAAGAAAATAATTATAAAATACATGATAAAATTTATGATAAATAATATCACGCGTGTAGATTGTACCTGTTGAAAATGAATTCAACATGGAAATACACACTATTTTTGGGTACAATTTAATTAGGAAGAATTATAAATATTAGGAATTAATTTATTTAATTTCTAATAAATTAAATATTTAATTATATAGCAATTAAGTAAAACAAAATCATTATTTCAAAGACAAAAATATATTCTAGATACTTATTATACCTACAGAATTATATGTAAAAAGATACAAAGTACCTGGAAAACAAAAAAAATCATTTTCGTTACAATCTTTATTAATTATTTATAAATCAGACATATTTGTCTCGTGATATATATTTATTATTATAAATAAATACTGAAAATCATATATTTAAAGGATATTTATTTAATGAAAAATGTATTTTTAAGTAATTGTAAAAACATTCACACCCAACTGCCTGGCGCCATTTTGGGCCTTTGCGTAAAATATGTGTTAACTACAATTTAATGACCAGAATATATTACTTAAATGAAAATGATGGACGTCATGGATTTATTTGTATATAAAAACTTTAATTAATTATTATAAATATTACTCGGGCGTGAATATTATTATTATTTAAATTTGATACATTTAAAGACTAAAATCGACTATTTTTATTAAATATTACGATGATTATTGTTTTACTAAATAGTAATTATATTAAAAAATAATACTGAGACAAAAATTCACAAAATCTGGCAATCATTGATAACATATACTTTTGGAAGGAATCTCCCTAAATTATAAATATTAATTAATTTATTTATATTACAAAGTTATTAAATATAAAATAATTATAGAATTCAACGGAAATGATTTAATTTCAGTATTTATTTATTCATTATAATAATTATAATTACAAGATGTGTAAATATAGGTATGTTAAAAAGGTTTTTTCGAATTTAATATTATTTATAATTAGTTATTTAAATCGTATTATTTTGAAATCCCCATTATAATTCACTATTATTTTATATAAAGATGCTAATAATTAATTAAACAATAATAATTCAATATTACTTATATAACGACAGCAAGCGCAGTCAGCCCACCAACAGTCCCATATGCATGTCAATGTCTCTTTTATCCGTTGTTGTGCTTTTGTAGATTGAAAAAAATGTAATAATTTACAGGGAATAATTTACGATTCATGAATCTCTCCTCTCCTGTAAATTGACAAGGCTATTTAATTTTATAGATTTATTTTTAAGAGTTATTTATTATTTAAATTGTACACTTTAGGATACATGTTGATTTGTTTAACTTTGCATGTTATAACATATATGAATTACGTACGTTTTGATGCAAAACAAGGTATCTTTTAGAATTTAATTGTTTACTGGTGTAAAAAATTGTGATAAAAAATTTACTTTAGGCTGCTACTGCCACTCTAACAATTATAATATTAATATTTAAATCAGAATCAATAATTTCAGAATGAATTTTTAATTCAGGAAATAATATTTAATTCAGATTTTCCCCTAACTTATTATTATTAATAATAATGGAGACGACTCGTAGTTTTATTTGTAAATTCCGGGAGCGGCAGTGAAAATCAGAAACCGGCCATGTAATTTTTGATAGTCAAGCGAAAGCAAATCAACTAACTTGTGAAGAGAAAATTTAAGATAATGATTTTTTGGTGTACTAATAATATTAATGGTTGAAATTCGGGAATTTTGTTTAGTATGGTAAATTAATTCCGGGAATTTCAAAAAATCATTTCCGGGTAAAATAAGAAAGGCTGTGGAAATATTGTTAAGAAAGGAAGGGAAGGAATTCGGTTTTTTCTTTGTAATATTTATTTTTTTAAATAAATATTACGCACGTGCCTTCAAATCATTAGAATTTCATAGCCTTAAACGTACCTTGTGAAAAAGGGTGAGAGGAATGGAATTAATTTGTGAATTGTAATTTAAATTATAATTAATCTTGATTACAATTTCATTTGACTAAAATTAAATCCAATGTATTTATAAGGAACTGAAAATATCAATCAATTGTAAACACTATTATAAAAAAGCTTACAATTAATTAGAAACTGATAGGATAATTAATTTAATTTATTTTTTTAGGTTAACACGGTCGGTCATTGCAGGGATTTCTTTTTGGTTTGATTTCATTTGGTGTTTGTTTGCTATTATTCCTTATGTATATTATACAGTGTTATGGGAATTGCAGGGTGGCGGGGGATTTTCTATTTTTTTTCTTAAAATAATATGTTAGTGGGGTCATTTATTTTGTGCTGTAAAAATAATATTTTGTTTACAATTATTTATTTTTACAATATTATTTCATTATTAAACGCGATGAGATCTCACTCTGAATCAATATTGTTCGTGTTCTTTGATTCCGGCGGGTTTATTTTGTTTTGTGTATAGTCCTGTGTGTATGTATTTGTTTTGTATTTATTATTTTTGTCATTTTTTATTTAATTAGCGTTATTTTTGTACCAATTTATTCAAACGTAGAACTTTTTAACTGTGAATAATGCAGTTTATTATTCCGTGAGTGTAATTCCTATGTATTCTGATTATTGACGTCTGAAGATATTTGAATTCTGAACGTTTTGACACAGGAAATTCAGAAAGTATCTACTATATAGACGAGAAGCGGTTTGCGGAAATTGCTCCAGATATTTCAGCGTTTTTATTGTTTAATGTAAAAATATTATTAATTAACATAATTACAATTATTTCTCTTTAAAATAATTCGGTTAAAAATGTCAAAATAATGTGAAAGAAATATCCAAAGAAATCCAGAAAATAATTACAAATAGGCTTTATTGAAATAGTATAGTTTATTCAAGTAGTAATTATGGGTGTAAATATTTTTTTAGAATAATAATTTTCATAGTTTTTGTTTACTGATTGAGTTTAAAGAAAAAATCCCTGGTATATGAAAAACATTTAATTATGTAGGAATTTGTTAATAATGATATATTCAAATGTAATTATTTCGTAAAATAAAATAAATAGTCAAATACTTTAAAATCGCCGTACATTCAATTTGTAGGCTATATAGACAATAATTTATAGTTTTTAATTTTGTATAATTAGTTACATATATGTATCATGATTATACTATATTGCTATTATTATCATATATTTATACTTAATATCTATGTCTACAGCTAATTATTTGTTGTTCGTAAAGACAATATACGCGAGACATTATACTAACTACCAACCTTGTTGTTTTCTTCCAAATATCTTGTTGTTGTATTTGTGAAGACAAGTGTAATGACAGGTGCAATGTATATACTGTGTTGAAGATATGTACGATTATGTAATCTGAATATTGAATAAACATCCCTTGAATTTAAATAAAAATATCCATTTACAGCCCCATAAGGTTTCTTTGCATATATTTTTTTAAATATAAGTTTCTACTATGCATAACAATATCTCATGAATGTACACAGATACACCTAACATCATCATTCTTTTGTAACAAATTGTGGTCTGGAGTGGACCAAAAACATATAACTGTACATATTAGGTTCGTCCGATTGCAGCAATTATCACTAGTAGAGATAAAACCAGGGAGAACTTACGCATGCATAGGGTTCGAGGTATTTTTTTTACAGAAACGACAGTTTAATATAAAATATGACATTTTCCATATACCTTTGGTCATTAAGAAATGCATATTAGGAATGCGGAATAAAAGATTTTGTAAATAAAAATAAAGCCTCTGAAAACAATATTTTAATGGGTTGGAAGGTATGATAACAGCTTCATTCTCATTCACAGATACATACAGATGCCTTTCAAGCTGTGGTTGAAAGGCATATCCGTCAGTCCGTAAACTTTGTTTGGTATCTCAACAGTCCAAGCATAAAAACAAAGACGTCTGTATTATTTGTTTTTTTTAATATTTGTTTCTCGAAATTTTCATCCCCGCTTGAACTTACCGGAATCACAAGAAATTGTCTTTTATAGCCCCTTTGAAAATAACACGATTCCACGATCTATAGATAATGGCATTGACGCAAAATGCACTTCTGAATAAGCTTGGAGTATCTATAGGTAAGTCTTCGTGTTATTTAATAATAAATTATAAATAAAACATTAAGCACGTACCTTTAAATCATTAGAATTGTATAGCCTTAATTGCTAAAACTTACTTTAGGCCGCTGCGACTCTGAGAATTAATATTTAAATCAGAATCAATAATTTGAGAATTATAATTTTTATAAGACGTATTGTAGTTTTATTTCTAAATTCCGGAAGTTAAGCGATAGCGAAAATCAGAAACCGGCCATGTAATTTTTGATAGTCAAGCGAAAGCAAATCAACTAACTACTTGTGAAAACAAAATTGCATATAATAATTTCCCGGTGTACTAATAATTAATGGTTGAAATTCGGAACATCCTTTTAAATATAGGAAATTAATTCCGGAAATTTTGAAAAGTCATTTCCGGATAAAATAAATAAGTCTGTAGAAGTATTCTTTAGAAAAAAGGAAGGAATTAATAGTTTCTTTGTAAAATATTTATTTAACAAAATAACTATTATGCGCGTGCCTTTAAATCATTAGAATTTCACAGCCTTAATTGTAGCGTGTGAAAAAGGATGAGAGAAAGGGATTTTGTTTGTAAATTGTCAATTATTATCGTTATTCAAACATTAATAATGTTGAATACAGTTTAATTTGACTAAAGCTAAATCAATGTATTTAAGGAACTCACTATTTATTTTTCAAATTCCAGTTAACAAGTGCCAATATCCAGTTACTCTGAATGCATGTACTCCAACGCCGCCATGGAGACTCGAGCCGCTCCAACCGTGGAAGCCCTACGTGTGTAGCATTGGTCGTCCCAAAACAAAAAACGGATTCAACTTTGTTGAAGGGTAAAAACCTGCTTTTTTGTGCTTTATATTTAAATATATACGTAATTTAGGCTCCTTCTTTTATAACAGTCAATTTTTGCTGTTTTTGTGGGGCAGCGCTAGCGCCGCTTATAAGCGTGTAATTCTGTACGTCTGCACGTCTGTGGATACTGTAACTACAAAACGGGGTATCCCATTTTGTTGAAACGTGGTACACATAGTATCCAGACGTAGTGCTTGGATGAGGTCGAAGTTGAGCCGAATCGGCCGGGAGTTACCCGGGTATTTAAAACATTTCTCTGATTTTGCTAAAACTTGGTGTACGGTACCCATCCAACTGACATAGGGCTTGGATAACTTTGAATTTAATCCACATTAGTTTCGGAGTTACCCTGGTTTTGATGCATGTATTGAAAAAAATATGCTATAAAAATTGAAAAAATTAATAGGTACTTTTTTAAATTATATTGAAACATTGATTGGACCGTTGGTAAATGCCTGGGTAACTGCGCTGGCGCTGCCCCTTTGCTAAAGCACCTTGTCTGGGGTGTCACAAATTGTTGCGAAGCGACGATTTTTATGGTGTCGTAATTAAGAGTCTCCACTGTAGTATGACTTAATTAGTTATTTTGCGCACTAGATGTTGTAAAAGTTTAATAAATGCAATTTAATTAGGGAATTATTTTAAAGTATTATACTTATAATTTCAGTAAAGAAGATGTCCCAACACAAGGGATTAAACGGATATCAATGAATTTTGAGCAAGATGATTTCCATGCTGCTGACAGGTATGCTATTGAAATAATAATGGAGCCATCTACGAGAATGTCTACAACACGATTAAGAGCGACTGAGGGAGAGTGGACTGATTTAAAGGAGGCAACCACTGGCGTGGTAAGTGAATGCTACATAGTTTATTTTTCATTTTAATGGTAATAAAAATTACATTACCTCTCACAATGAAACCGAAAATTTTAAACGCAGGGTTGTGATCAGGGATAAATTCTGAATTTAACAATATTTTATCTCTTGACCTATAAATTTAGATATAGAATTAATAGGTGGTTTTATAAGCGGAAAGTTTGTGTCCAACTTATTGTGAGAGGTAGCGTATTTACACACTCAACTCTCGTTATAAGAGATCAATATAAATCAGCAAAATTAGAGTTTTAAAATTAAAGGAATCCTCATATTAAAAAGCTATTATGTTTAAATCTCTTATAGCGAGAGCCGGGTATATTTAAAAACTTTTACTACATTCATTTTTCTTGTACAGGGCGATGAAAAATTCAGCGAAATAACAAATTTGAACATGAAAGTATCGGTAGAATGGGCTCCGAATGAAGCTGCAGCAACAGTCCCATTCGAAAGAAAGTGTTTAATCACCTTTGATTCGGCGTAATTGTAGTATTTATTTCTTCATTGTAATAATAATAATTAACAACAAGATGTAAATATACATTTAAAAGGTTTTTTCTAATTTAATATTATTTAGTATTTAAATTGTAATATTTGGAAATCTCCAATTTAATTCACTATTATTTACAAAAGATCTGAATAATTAATTAAATAATATTCATTAAATTACTCATTTAACGACAACAAACGCAGTCAGCCCCATGTCAGTGTTTCTTATCCGTTGTGTTTTTGGTAATTGAAAAAATGTAATAATTTAAGGAATAATTTATTATTTACGAATCTCTCCTCTCCTGTAAATTGACAAGGCTATTCAATTTCACAGATTTATTTTAAGAATTATTTAAATTGTACACTTTAGGATAAATGTTGTTTTGCTTCACTTTGCATGTTGTAACATATTTATGACATATGTACGTTTTGATGCAAAACAAGGTATCTTTTAAAATTAATTTATTTGCTGGTGTGAAAAATTGTGATGCAAAAATTTACTTTAGGCTGCTGCAACTCTGACAATTAATATATTAATATTTAAATCCGAATTAATGATTTCAGAATTAATTTTTAATTCAGGAAATAATTTTTAATTCAGATTTCCCCCCTAACTTATTATTATTAATAATAATGGAGACGACTCGTAGTTTTATTTGTAAATTCCGGGAGCGGCAGTGAAAATCAGAAACCGGCCATGTAATTTTTGATAGTCAAGCGAAAGCAAATCAACTAACTTGTGAAGAGAAAATTTAAGATAATGATTTTTTGGTGTACTAATAATATTAATGGTTGAAATTCGGGAATTTTGTTTAGTATGGTAAATTAATTCCGGGAATTTCAAAAAATCATTTCCGGGTAAAATAAGAAAGGCTGTGGAAATATTGTTAAGAAAGGAAGGGAAGGAATTCGGTTTTTTCTTTGTAATATTTATTTTTTTAAATAAATATTACGCACGTGCCTTCAAATCATTAGAATTTCATAGCCTTAAACGTACCTTGTGAAAAAGGGTGAGAGGAATGGAATTAATTTGTGAATTGTAATTTAAATTATAATTAATCTTGATTACAATTTCATTTGACTAAAATTAAATCCAATGTATTTATAAGGAACTGAAAATATCAATCAATTGTAAACACCCTATAGAAAAGCTTACAAATAATTAGAAACTCATAGGATAATTAATTTAATTATAGTTTATTTTGTGTAGGTTAACACGGTCGGTCATTACAGGGATTTCTTTGGGTTGATTTCATTTTGTGTTTTTGCTATTTTATTACTTTTAGTATATACGCAATGTTATGGGAATTGCAGGGTGGCGGAGGATTTTCTATTTTTTTTTAAAATATGTTAGTGGGGTCATTTATTTTTTGTGTGGTTGTCAAAATAATATTTTTTTTTATAATTAATTATTTTTACAATATTATTTCATTAAACGCGATGAGATCTCACTGAATCAATTGTTCGTGTTCGTTGATTCCGGCGGGTTTATTTTGTTTTGGGTAGTCGGATTATGTATTTGTGTATATGATTGTGTATTATGTATTTGTTTTGTATTTATTATTTGTTATGTTTTATTTAATTACCATTATTTTTTTTACTTATTTATTAAAAAATAGAACTTGAACTGTGAACGCAGTTTATTATTCCGTGAGTGTAATTCCTATATGTGTATGAAATTCTGATTATTGACGTGTCTGAAGATATTTTTGAACTTTTTGACACAGGAGAATTTCGAAAATATCTACTGTAGACGAGGAGCGATTTTCGGAAATTGCTTCAGAAATTTCAATTATTTTTATTGTTTATTGTAAAAATATTAATAATTAAAATAATTATTTTTCTTTAAAATAATTCGGTTACAAATGTCAGAATGTGAAAGAAATATCCAAAGAAATCCAGAAAATAATTACAAATAGGCTTGATTAAGATATTATAGTTTATTCTGTATTTATGAGTGTGTCCGTATATTGAGAATAAGTATTTTCAGGTCTTGTTTACTGAATGAATTTAAGGAAAAAATCCCTGGTATATGAAACACATTTAATTCTATAGGAATTTTGTTATTATTGCTATGTAAATGTAATTATTTCGTTAAATAAAATAAACAGTCAAATACTTTAAAACCGTCGTACATTCAATTTGTTTAGGATGTAGACAATATGTTATAGTTTTTAATTTTGTATCATTAGTTCTATATATCATGATTATTATGCTATATTTATATATATTTATACTTAATATCTGTGTGTACAGCTAATTATTTGTTGTTCGGAGAGACTACATACGCGAGACATTATACTTTCAACCGTGTTGTTCTCGTCCAAAAATCTTGTTGTAATTGTTATTGTCATTACACATGAAGAGGTAATGATATGAGTAAGGAGTAAAGTGTATGTAAATAAATGCCCAGGATATGTACGATTAATTATTTATTATTATTATTATGATTGAATAAATATACCACTATTAACGATCAAAATATACATTTTTCTCGTTTGTCCACATGTGTAGTTATTGACATTCCCATTCTTATACACCAGACTCTCGCTATAAGAGATATCCATATAAGAGAACATTCCCTGTAAGAGATCCTTTGGGCCCGCATGTCATGCTTGGTTATATGCATATTGGCTCTCTTTATAATAGAATTTCTATATAAGAGGCAAATGTTGATGATTTTGAAGCTTTTAGAGTTCATTATTAAAAAATACTGTTAAAAACCGAATAGGGAAAATAAATTATGGCTCACAAAAAATAAAATCCGGATTAAATTGCCTGTAACTATTTGATGAACCATATATTATTTCCCCATGATAGTTAGTATACCGTCTCGCGTATACAGTCTCTACGATAATTACATTTAAATAGAAATAATAACAAAATTCCTATAGAATTAAATGTTTTGAATATACCAGGTATTTTTTCGTTGAATTCATACAGTAAACAAAACTTGAAAGTTATTTAAATTTTAACAACACGAGTGTTTCTGCTTTGCCGTCAATAAATATGTAATGAAAAGTTAGTTCAGCACTGATTAGATTACTCTGCAATGACGTCAGTTGTATGTACATACGCCTGGCTATGAAATGCATGGGGAAATAATATATGATTCATCAAGTGGTTACAGGCAATTTATTCCGCATTTTATTAACATTCGGTTTCAATACTATTTTTTAATAATAAACAAAGAGAGCTTGCTGAAGCTGAAATACAGAAAGCGTTTGCATTCCTACGAAAATGTATTGAAAAATCAGAATATCCGGGTGTTTTCCCATGTAAAAGTATTGAGCAAATAAATTTGTACACCTGAACATATATATTTATCTTGTCATTTATGGGAAGAATTTCCCAAAGTATGTATACATATAGCTTACTGTTCTATATGTGTTGTTTATTTTTATAATTAGAAAGTATAGATTCCATAACAATCGATGACCTCTCAGAATAATCCCGTTTTCTCAGGATTCCTTCTTATAAATAGGGGTAAACATTTCCCCTTCCAGTCGCTATACTTCAGGAGTTTTAAATCCAGCGTGGCACTCAAACTGAATTTACTGCTTGAAGCCAACAAATTCATTGCTCCACGGCTCTACCGATATGCAGTACAAATAAACCGAGAGAAAATCTTTGTCGCGAATATTTATTGCTGCGCGAGGTTATTTTGTATATATAAAATCTTTCAGCATGGATTTGGACGGCTCTTTGACGGAGGAAATTACATCACAAGTATTATCGAATTATTTGGTAAGTGCAACTTTGCCTGTTTACCGAGGATTAAATTTGCATTATTTTGTGGATTAGAGTAGGATATATAAAATAGTAAAAAAAACTATTAAATACACTGAATAATTACGTGTTAAAACAAAATAAATACAACATTTAAAAAAAATAGAAAATTAGAATACAAATATGTAAGTCTAAAATCATAACAATGTGATAAAATGTGAAATCAATGTGTAATATAACTACGAAATAAATAAAAATCCAATAATTTTTCCTGCTAACAGATTATGAAAAAAATTTGGTCGTACTTGCCCTTCGGAAATTTGCTGGAATTGTCAACCACAAGTCGCCAGTGGCGTTCCCTGTGTAGAAAAGAATTTAGGAAGAGAAAATGCGTAGTAAATCTGAATGTTTTTAATAATAAATCCTCACCATGTGTGATGATGAAGGATTTTGACACCTTGATGGGATCGTCAGAAGAATCGCCTTTTTGATTTATTTTAAATTACTCTTATTGCTCTTAAAATCAAATCATTTTATGAGCATTTTTATTCAACATATAATTATTTGTTCAAATTATTGTTCCGTGCTCATGAAAATTCGAGTTGTTTTGCTTTAAATTCCTGGAAC
>JAQGAK010004374.1:0-12371 GCA_034696945.1 Lipothrix lubbocki
ATTTTGTATATTTTCCTATTTATTTTTCTATTTATTTTGTATATTTTTCTATTTATGTTGTATTTATTAGAATGTTTTTGGAAAATTGATCAATTGTGTTTAGTTCCAGCCGTCGCAGGTGAAATATAATACAAATAATGTTTTTTTATTATTTCTCGGAAATACATGTTCCTTCATAACTTAAAAAACTACTGCTATTATCACAGATCATCTTACTTGATGTGACGACTGTAATGGAAAACTAATTTTTAAAGAAAACTATACTTTTTCTCTTGATCAAATTCCGTACAAATAACAAGAAAATAATGGATCTCCTCTATAATGACTGTTGTTCTTCTATAGTCAATAAGTTTTATTGTTTTGAAATTTAATAGCGTATTAAAACGTATTCCTCATAATAAGAAAGTTCACCAAATTGCTTGTAAAATTGAATGCTCTTGATAAAAATGAACTTCGTCTCTATATAAAAGTGAAAATTTTTTCCAGGAATGGATTACGATAAGAGCTATGTGTACTTTATTATTATTTCAGAAATCCTTGAATGATGTTCCAATTTTCTCACAAAATCCAATAACTTTTGCAGTAAATAATTCCTGGAAACCCTCATAAAAGTACAAAAACATATTGTTTTCCTCCTTATGTATTATATGAGCGAGTCCCTTTGACATTATAGAAATTGTGTTCAGATCGAAAATTAATTGATCATTCTACAATAAGAGGAAAAGACGAAAGCCGAATCGAAAATTGGCAATAAAATCATAAATTCCTGTCAAAAGTCCATAGTGACGACAGCCAATATAATGCGAAATAAATCACGCGGGGGTTGTCTTACCTGAATGAACTCAATTTAATGATGGTGACGTGCATATGTACACATGTATGTCAATGTACCTAAATTATAAATCCATAGTTGTTTCACCCCAATAAATTGGATTTATTGATAGAAAAACCTTATGTGCTTAAACTTGTGTGTGTATGACTGTGAACTACGGATTTGCCAGTGACGGAATTCTGTATTAAATAGAAAATTACGAGTATAACATAAAGTAGAATCGTTAAGGGAAGAATAAGGTTTTGCTGAATTGAAAAAGAATTATTATTGGAGTCGCTCCGCGAGAGCGATGAGTGACTGACTATCAGACTTTCATTTTATTATTATTGTGAGGCGGGAGCACATTGGAGTGACGGGCGCTGAGTTCAAAATTATGGGGAGAGAATTGTGCATATAAATATACATGCAAGGTACATATATGCATAATACAATAATAATAATAATAATATCTTTATAAAAGGAAGAAAAGGTAATTCGGAAAACTCTTCCACCAAAGGCAGAGATGATGGATGACATGGTGGATATTTCCTTATCAATTTGTTTGCCAAATGAATGTCTTTTCTGCGGCTCTCCGAATTTGATTGAAAGCCATTTTTTCCTCGTTTGCTGCCACTTATTCCCCGCTTTTCTCTGGCTTTCCCTCTATAGTTATATGCTGTGTACATACATAATTGTGCGAGAAAATGAAAGAAACGAAGGGGAAAATGTCAGAAAAATTCTACGACAAGCCTTGATATTTATCCAGGATCTGATATACAATTTCTCTTATTTATATATGTAATTATCTATGTATATATAATAGTATTACATTCATATAAAATATATTCTCATTTTCTCCGGATTTTTTTTGTATTTATGTACACACACCTTCTTGTGGCTTTGATTCGGTCGGGTTAAATCGCAAATCCATGGAAACATATGTGCGCGTGGATAATTGATTGAAGAAAGGGAAAAAATAAGAGATTATATTATCGTTTGTGTTTTTGTTCTATTTGGTTTAATCTATTTTTGTTTTGTTTGTTTCCCTACCTTTTCCTTTATTGATTTTTGCTATTACCATTACTCATATGCTATTTTTTACAAATTTACCACAAATTTACCACAAATTTTCACGCAAGTGTCATGAAAACCTAAATAAAGCGTTACCTTTTTATTATTTTTTCCATATCGTCGGACAAGTATCAAAAAGTACTAACTTCAATGTGGAAGGTATAGAAATTAGCACTTTTGGATCCTTCGCCGAAGATATCTGAGTTACTAAATTATACTCGATTGAGAATTTTTTCAAATTAGCCGCGCTTAAATCACATGTGCAAGCGAAATTTATTGCCGCTGTAGTAAACATTGTGCATATTGCAAAAAAGAGTAGGAGGGTTCTGGAACATCAAATTTTGATTTAAAAATAAAAAGTTTTTCGAGGAACAGCTGTCCTTTTGTTTCTGTTGTGACTTGGTAACAAATTAGAATATAAACTCCATTAATTAGACACCGTTTCTTTTTTACGAAGATATCCTTGCTAGTACTTTTAATTTCGGAACAATAAGTTTATCTGTTTTTTGCATCTATCATTTTGTTTGTAAAAACTTTTTTTGCTGTGGAATTTATTTTTTTAGATTAAGAATCTGCGACTTATCCCTCGAAGTTTGCATTTTCTTTGTCAAGATCAAGATGGAAATCTTTTAATTTAATGGAAGCGTAGTTGTAAAAAAATGAGGAATAATTTAAGTTTCGTTGTGTACATATGTTTGTTTGTTTTGTTTATTTAGAATTCTTATCAGTACATAGGAGGAGCATAAAGGGAACTAATAAAAAAATGAAATATGATGCTAAATACAAACAAACAAAGTCCGTACAACTTTCTCGGTGTGGTGGTTAGTTTTTAGATTTTGTGCAACACAAATTTAATTTATAAACAGCAACTTTGTATCAAGATAATATTCCGAATTAAAAAATTGCATAAATTAATGCAAAAATAATGCAGAGTACTTTTGCTAAAGTAAATATTACAATTTCGACATTTCAATTTGGATTTAAATATTTAACATCATGTGGTATTAACAATGTTCATATATATGGATGCTCAAAATCTTGAAAAGGTTGAAGGTTGTGAAAACCTATTAAAGTAATTATTCTATAGTGCTATAATAGTAATTAAATACCTTGGATTTTCCGAAACTCCTCACAGTTCTGCAACTTTTCCGGGCCATGTCGAGGGCGTTTCTGGTGGTTAATATCATAGCGAAATGTTTGTTTCATTTTGGTCTTTTGCCCTCTTGTGCTCTGTGCTTCGTTATAAATGCATTTTGCTTTTGCCATTATTATTGTGTGCCCTTGTAATTCTGAGAATGCTTTTTGTCCAGCAGTTTGTGTATAAACAGTTTGGACATACATCAGCAACATGTGTGCGTGACAATAACATGAATTCGAGAGCATGCTATAGTGTGTTTCTGGAAAATTCCAAATACTTTCGTAAGCATTGCCGTTCTGTTATTACCTAATGAAAAGCTGTTTTTAGAAGTATATACTGCCACCATGTGTGGGGAATTAATGTAATTAAGGTTGTGAAAAGTGTAGACAAGGACCAAAGCTCATTTTGGGTTTTGTTGGTGATGTTTGTGGGGGTGACAACGTTTTTTCCTTAATTACTAATTAATGCAATACAACCACATGGGATAATAATGCAATAATTGTGGATTAAATTTTGTGTACAAAGAGAGAGAGAGAGAGGGAGATGTGAAATAAATTATTCTAAATAATTCTACAAGCCCCAACATAAAATATATCTTGTTGTTTCTAACTAAGAAATACCAGATACAATACTCTTTATTACGGTGCCCCATAAATCTTCAAAATGCAACCGTTAAAAAGAAAGTCCTCTTATTAGAGTCAAAATGAAATCAAAATGTGTTTCTATGGGGCATACAAATACTACGGCCGTTATAGAAATTTTGCCCTTATAAACAGATCCGTTATAATGCAGTTGAAACTCTTTATAGCGGCGCCAACTTGACCGTGTTAAAGAAGTTAAAATTACCCGTTAATTTATTTTAAATAACGGGAGACTGCAGCCGTTATAGGGAACGTGCTCTTATAACGAGGTCTGTTATAACGAGATTCTATTTTATATTGTAATGAGTTACCACTGTACTGCAAGCAATCAAGATTGTTTTCAACAAAGGAATTTACACGTAATTCGCTGTACCCTTGGAATGTCCGTTCAATAGGAGCGTGATTTAGTGAAATGGCGCGAAGGTTTAAAAAGTGCTACCGGCATGGCAAAATAAAAATATTAAGATGCTTCCGCTATAAGTAAATGTTCTTTTCTTACAAAAGTGAGATCCTGGATTTTTGTCCAAATTAATTTTTTTACTAATTTTATATTATTTTATTAATTTATTATATAGTTTTCGTTATGGACGCTTATGCTCTTGTGTTGGTAAATAAACAGTTTTTTAGAAAAGCTTAAAATTATACTTCAGCCATTCTGTATTTCTCCACCATATGTGTAAAGAATTAAAAGTAATGTTACGGGATTAAGTGTAATAATAAAGGAAGTGCAGAGGGGAACAACAACAAAAAAGAGCTTTTTGGTTTGTGTGGTGCTGTTGCGATGGCTTGATGGTGATAATGTTTTTGTTAATTAATGTGACATTAAACGCATGTGATGATGATAGAAATAATCTTGGATTATAAATAAATACATTGTATATATGTTGTTCCAATATAAGTATAGAGATAGATAATAAATGAATTTGTGTGTTTGTTTGTGCGTTTTAGTGATCAATTAATAGAGGCTTATGACGTCCTGGTGGCCCTTCTGGAGAGTGAGCTGGGCTTATTATTGGCAAACTGTCGAGCGGCAGGGATCGGAGCCGCGACGTCAAGTTCCTCCTCGAATAACACGACCACCGGGAACGGAAACAACTCAGCGGCGGCGGCTCAGGAGGACGAGGAGGATGACATCGATGTGGCGACATTACTCCAGCGAGCTAATGAGAATAGAATGACAGCTGAAATTGCCGCACGCACCCTCATCATCCGCATGGTGGAGTCCCCAGGGTCCGAAAATAATAATGGGATGATGCTTCACCTTCCGGTCTCCCACCATCCACACCATAATAACCCGCAACATCACCACCACCATCAACAATTTCAACAACCACAACTCTCACATCCCGGCCAGCACCTTCCGCCCTGGGAGGACGCCAGTTCCTGCAGTCAGACATTAAGGTAAAATGAATGATGTTTTTGGATTATCAATCTTTTTTGCTTTTGTTTTAGGTCCGCTTTGTCAAGGAATATACACAATTTTCAAAGGAAATGTCTCCTGTCTCCAAATTTTCAACCAATACGCTTGACGTTTTTACACTTTGTATTCAATTTTTATTTTTAGAATTTAATTTAATTTTTATGTGGTATAATTTAATTTTATTTCATCCTGGAATTTAAACGAAGTTTTAATTCTAGAATTTTTGTTAAGTTTATTCTGGATTTCAAGTTAATTTTTTATTCTAGAATTTTATTTTATTCCGGAATTTAATACGTTTTACTCTGGAATGTTATTTTATTTTGGAATTTAAGTTACATTTTTTCTCTGAAACGTTCTGGAATTTAAATTTAAATTTTATTCATGAATTTTATTTTATTTCGGAAACGTTTTATACTGGGATTAAAATTGAATTTTTACCCTGGAATTTTATTTTATTCTGGAATTGAATTAAAGTTTTATTTTGGACTTTTTTTATTCTGGAAAAATATTTTATTTAAAATATTTTAGGATTTTTAATTCAAGGGAATCTTTTTTTTAGAATTTACTTGTGTTTTGTCATAGAATTTAAATTTATTTCATTTTATTCTAGAATTTTATTACATTTCATTTTAGAATTTTTTTTTTGAATTGTATATTATTTTACTTACTCTACCATTTTATTTTAATTTTTATTTCAGAATTTTATATAGATTTCTCTAATTTAAGCTTGAAAATTGCTTCATGAAATACTTGGAAGATCGTTACACATACAAGAAAAATTGGTTTCCATCATTGATCCCCTACTCACACTTGTTCCAGCAAACGCCATTAATTTGCGAAGCATCCAGAATTCATTACGCCCGAAAATCTGTGTGTTTACTCCGGAAAGTCCGGGGCTAAGTGATAGGAGATCCAGGAGGAGACGGAGGATTCACGCAGTAGAGTTTGGCAGTGACATATAAGTCGGAGCCAGAGCAATAAGTGCTCGTTGGCATAGCAAAAGTTTCAGTGTCTGTAATGTTGAACTGATCGTGATAGAGAGAGAGAGAAAAAAAGAAAAGTGAGGGAGGAAAAGCGTGGAATCAACTATGCTACCAAAGAATCTATATATATGCTTTCCTTTGGAAAAGCTATTTTTCCTATACACATAAATACATATATATTTTTTGGCCCGGGTGGAGAAAACAATGTCGTTGGAGATGCATTAAGGATAAGAAGGTGAAATTGAATCTTGCAGCAGTGCCATTGACACTATTGGCCCTCGAATGGAGGAAATACTGTACACAAGGGACTCGCTTTTATATCAAGGAATTGAGAGTGAGCAGACGTGACACATGGCTCCTATAATAGTAAAACTCCCGGGTCATGAAATGACTTACTACGACTCCTTCAACCCTCTTATACATTGAATAATCTATCACACAAACTCTCCACTCCCAATGCTTTCCATATACAAGTATGTACTTATATACAGACCTAGGGCGAAGTATCAAAAAGTACCAAATTCTGTGTAGGAGGTATAGATATTGGTACTTTGGGATCCTTACATACTTTATATGTAATTTACTTATACTCCCATTAACTTTTCCAACATTGGCGAACAAGTATCAAAAAGTGCTAACTTCATTGTTGGAGGTATAGAAATTGGTACTTTGGGATTTTTATTCGACGATACATACTTTATATGTAATATACTTATACTCCCAATTACTTTTCCTATATTGTCGGATAAGTATCAAAAAGCGCTAACTTCAGTGTTGGAGGTATAGAATTTGGTACTTTGGGATTTTTATGCGACGGTATATTAACTATAGGTACATATATGTATATGTATAGTCCTTTATGGCGCTACAGTTACTTACTTGTCTTTTCTTCCTTAGATGGACATTTAGTACATGGGAAATTCGGATCATTACAACCTCTCACGTTCGCAATTTCCCCATCAATTCCACACCTTTCAGGCCCAAATGACCAACAATGTCAAAATTCCAGTATCTTTTGAGTACTCATTACATTTTATGGGTAAACTTTATAACTTCCCATGTTGTAAGCTCCATAGTCCATAGCTTTACATAGCAGGCTTTAAAATATCAGAATTTAAAGGTCAAATTCCTATACATATATGTAGTAGAACGTTTAATATTTCAATATACAAAATTTCTTGGAATATTAATACTTTTGAGCTTACACAATTATTACTTCGGGAAAATTCTCTCTTTCAAAAAATACTCGTGCTGGTGAAAATCCAGCAAAATTATTAGCTTTGACAGAACGATTCTTTGAAAATGTTATTTTTGATGGCAAAATAATTTTCCAAAATCATTATTTTTTTGGAGATATCTTTTGAAATTACAGGTCTGAAATTCAAATTTGAAAAAACTTAGTATGAACTTATTGTTTTTAAAGAGAGGAGTTCCTGAAATTAAAATTTTTGGAGCAATTATTTTATTAAATTAAAGCTTTTGAATGGAAAATTATTTGAAATTATTATTTTTGGAGGAAAAATTCTTGGAAATTATTATTTTTGTATGAGAAATTCTTTGTAATATTATTTTTGTAGGGAAAGTTCTTTGAAATTATTAGTTTTAAAGAGAAAATTCTTGGAAATTATTATTTTTAAAGCAAAAATTCTTTAAAATTAATACTTGTGAAGCTGGAATTTTGTAAATTAATATTTTTGTAGATTTTTATTTTGAAATTATTGTTTTTGAACGAAAATGCATTTGAAGGAAATATTCTTTGAAATAATTTTAAAGGTGGAATTCTTTGAAATTAGTATTTCGGAAATTAAATTCCTCAAAGTAGTTAATTTGAAGATGAATAGATGAAATTCCTGAACATTATTATTTTGAAGATGAAAATATATATTAAAATAATTACTATAAAGTGCAAAAATACCTTGTGAGTCACATTAAAAAAAATGTTGTTTCACAAACGAAACCCACCTACAATATTATATTCCTGCACGAGAAAAACAAAGGGGATTTTCCAATATTGGGGAAAGCACTTATCGGGATGAGATCCAAGCGGGAATAGACGGATGCTTGACAGTTTATTTTGATAAAATGTCCTCAGGAATTAATATTCCTATTATTTCTAAATAATCTCCCCCATACAATATGTATATCTCTGATAAGTTATATGTATTGTGCATAAGAAAAATAATAACCTAATGGCCTACTGTGTATATCCTAGACACTCCATAATTTAAATATTTCCCTTATAGAAGAAGAAAATTGGCTACCCCACGGAACAACTGAGCCATGTCGAATTTATATATTGACGCTCTTCTAGATTTGAAAATGAAGTAATATGTCTTGTTTTTTGGGTACAAGCAGGAAATAATAATATGAGTTTGGGAGGTCGTAAATATTTAAAAGACAACAACAAGAACAAGAAGGAGTGTATGTGTGTAAGGTTGGAGTAATCAATTTCCCCGTCGCTCTCAGCGGGTTCAGAGGTTCTTTTGTAGTCTCCGCGCGCCTTTAAAGAAAGTATAAATAATCCGGGGGCGAACCTTACCGTAATTCAAAATGTAGTGGAACAAAGAACGCAGTAGTCGCTGTTCAGCTTTTGCTTTGAAATTTGATGCCAAAAAAAATGTTGAAGTAGAGAGAAACATTGTTGGTATTGTTTCTTGATGCTCTAAGTTTATTTGTTTAGGAAAAGAAAGAATCGAAAATTTTCCGTAATATGCTATTTATTGTTGTATTAATTTTTGTAATAATTTTTGTAATAATTTTTGTAATAATTTTTGTATTAATTTTTGTATTATTGTTTGTATTAATTTTTGTATTATTTTTTGTATTAATTTTTGTATTAATTTTTGTATTAATTTTTGTATTAATTTTTGTATTTGTTTTTGTATTTGTTTTTGTATTAATTTTTGTATTAATTTTTGTATTAATTTTTGTATTTATTTTTGTACTTATTTTGTACTTTGGTCGGTCGAGCCAAAAAGAAACTTTAAAAGCTGTTATAATAGCTTTTTATCGTTCGCCAGAAGAGTCTTCCCCGGTCAAGTGTTACAAAACCCGGAAGTTTTTTGTTGATTTTTTGTGCTCACGAAAATCTTTTCATGTAACAAATAGCAAGTTTTATGGTCGTTCATAATCCAGCATTAGTATTTATAGGATCTTATCTCTATGATGACACAAAAACGACCAAGTTGTCCCTGTTGTATGAAAAGTTTCTTTTCGGTTGGATCCTCTCTTTCTCTCGTCTTTTTCAAGTGTCCGCCAACAAGGATGACACAACAACAACTGTCAGCTCAGTGGCTCGGTAATGGTTGATAGTTGGGCATAAATATTATAACAATATAACAAGAAGCATATTGGAAGGATGAAAGGATGAGATACGAAAGTGAAACGTAGTTCAAATAACAATACAGATATGTGAATGTCTATGCTTGTATATATGTAGATAGCAGATGATCATGCAGTGTGTCAAAATGTTTTGAGCCTTTGAGTGCTCTTCTCTGTTTATGTGGACGGGGCTTTCCTTCCGTTTTGTTGTCGTTCCTTGTCAGTGATGGAACTATTTTGTCCAGAAATATTTCTATTCGTGTGAATTTACTCGTGAGTTGTTTATATGTATTCATGCTGGATCCACTATTGTATGGATTAATTTTTGTATTATCCACAATAAACCGTGTATTTTCTTGCTAAATGTTTGTATTTGCAAAATTCGATATTAAATTTTGTATTAAATTAATTTTGTAATAAATTAAATTTTGTACTTTGTTTGCTATTTTCCGTATTATATTCTGTATTTTCTTGGTAAACTTGTAATTTTCCTTATTAAAGTTTGTATTTTCTTGGTAAATTTGCCATTTTCCTTATTAAATTTTGTATTTTCTGGGTAAATTTTCCATTTTCCGTATTTAATTTTACATTTTCTTGATAAATTTGTTATTGTCCAAATAAATTTTGTATTTCCGTCTTAAATTCCATATTTTCTGTTTGATCCTCTAATAATTTCAGTTTTTGATCGTCTATTTTCAGTTGCTTTATGTAATATTATTATTATTATTATTATTATTTTACTCTTATTATTATTATTGTGAAAATATTCTGACGACTCGCCTGCTCATCGTTTTATTTCCGTCTTCCCTTCCTTTCCCCTTCATTATTTTTATTATTGTTATTTCGAGAATCGCACCGCAGTTTGTGTGCAAAATTGGCAATATTATTTATACCGTCAGCAAAAGCTCCAAAGTACCAATTTCTATGTCGCCAACTCAGGAATTAGTACTTTATAAGATTAAGCACCAACGCTATGCATAATATTTATGTATGTTCTCGATATTTATATTATGGCGAATTTCGTATGCAAATTATAAATACTTATTCTATATGAAATATTTGAGGATATATCTAATGGGAAGCATTGAAAAGCTTATGTAAGTACATATATGGAAGCGTATGCGAGTACCCGGGGGAATGACGACGTAACAAAAGACAAGTGGAGCGGATGATTTATCTATTGTTATTACTATTATTATTATTATTTTCCATATAGACTTCGATGATAGCCCGACTCTCACGTGGCGCTCGGGGTTGACGACTACGACAGCAGCAGCAGGAGTTGAGATATTTATTCGGAAAATTGTATGATTTGCCTATACATATATATCTTCGGCAAGTATCAAAAAGTGCCAATTTCTGTGTTGTAGGTATAGAAATTGGTACTTTGGGATCCTTAGCCGAAGATATGTATAGTTAAATGTAAGTATATGTATAGAAATACTATACACTATACTATACATATATATGAAAACCTTAATGCTATTATAGCTGTTTTGGGGTTAATGGCTAATATAATAGAATTCTAAACAGGCAATACTTCCCCACCTCTTGCGAACTTTCGGTTTATCGGTTCGGCAGTTTGGACAGTGTGCATGTATAAGGGTGGGATATTTTTCATATATGACACAGTTCAAGTTTTCATGTATGACAGTTCAAGTTTTATAGGATTCCTGTCCTGTGTGGAAATTCCTATTCAAAATATATTGTTACTGATATTGTTATTTTTACTCTTTTTTGTGCTTTTTTGCTTTCCTGTTCTGCCAACGTTGCATATTATATTTGATAGCATTATTACTATTACTATACATACATGTGTATATCATTGCGGTGGAGATGCATAAGGAGCTATCTCCATACTCCATATGGGCGTCCCTATAGCTGAAAAATGTTATGGACATCCACCATCATTTTAAGTGCAAGATATGGGATAACTCCACTATTAATTTACAATTGCCTTGAAAGTTGAAATTTTAAATGCAAAAGCTCCCAACGTTTTTAGCAGTTTTTAATGCAATTTAAATGGCACAAGGATATCCCATTTTTTTCACTGAATTGTTTCGGTGGTAGATATCTCATCTTGCATTTAGGTTCACATGTATGGAGATAGCCCACTTTGCATCTCCACCGGCGATATCTCATTTTGCATTTAGGTTCACATATGGAGATAGCACACTTTGCATCTCCACCGACGATATCTCATTTTGGATTTGGGTTCACATATCTTGATAGCCCACTTTGCATCTCCACCGACGATGTGTAAGCATGTAAGTATATGAAATAGTGTGTAATGAATTGGAGATGATGTGTCCTTTTCCTTTGGAGTTTGGATACAAGCTTTTATTATAAATTATTATGATGGACGTTAGTTTTATTTATATGTTTATAGTATATAGGAAAATTGATCTTGCAGGTCAGTCACTCTCTTATATATCTTTTAAGAATAATAATAAAGACTTCAACCTCACATTAGAATAGATTATAGAAACGCTACTTTTATGTGATATCAGTTGCGTGAACCGTGGAAGGGATGTTGTACATACATATTATGTATTTATTATTATTATTATTGGCTATAGGAAGTTTAAAAACTAATATTATTAGTATTAGCTGCATGGAAATGGAATGAATGGCTTTTTACTATTGTCAACCCGCATGAGTTTCAGCTTTCACCGCTTTCCCGTCGCGTCATGAACCCCTGCGATGCTGTAATTTTTCAAACATTGGTCGGACGGATTGTGTGACATTGCGGGGGATGATAAATTCCGCTGGCATGTTATGGGTGAAAACTATATTTCACTTTCACAGTGTGTTTGCCCTGTATCTTATGTCTTGTATTTATTATTTGAGGAGTTAGTTGGTGCTTATTCGTATTTATTTTCCGTTGTTGTATGCATGCTTTATTTATGTTGTGTTAATTTTTGCATTAATTTTTGTATTAGTTTTTGTATTAATTTTTGTATTAATTTTTGTATTAATTTTTGTA
>JAQGAK010004375.1:0-12368 GCA_034696945.1 Lipothrix lubbocki
TAATGTAATCTAACTAATTTCCTGTGTTTTTTACTGATTTTATGTTGAGGGTTAATGATTGATAATTGTTTTTAGTCGACATTATTTTAATTTTGAAGGATAATTTATTTTTTATTAAAAGTGTATATATTAATATAGAAATTTGCAGATCAATGGAAAGAAAACGTATTCATTTTCATGAAATATTTAATTTTATCTAAAAACAGATTATAGGACATACTTTAAATTTACAAAAAATTAACCGTTGAATTCGGTTTCCGTCATAGTCGAATCTCCGTGGGAGAAAAACAATTATATGGTCGGACAGTGCTTCCAACTGGAAAAAACCAAATGAACTGAGCACATATACGTTTACAACATTGGTGCGATTTGGATATTCTGCTCTGCTAAAGTGTCGTTAAAAGAGGTTAATAATATTCAAGTGTCTCCAAACACTAAACAACTTCGTTTTGAAAACTGTCCCTGGCAATTTTTAACATCTTGTTTTTCAAATTCTGCTCACTTTACTTAAGATAGTGTGAAATTTATTTTAATTTTGAATTCCTGCCCGAACCCTCGTTTGACAAACTTCCATCATCATCGTCGGGCGCGGAAGTAAATAAATATACATTTTGTATTGAGCAGTTTTTTTCCAACGGAATTCCTAAAATGTTTAAGAAAGAAATGAATGAGGAGCCGCAGTATTTTCAATGAATTTGCAAGTGTTATAATGCAATTTAAATTGTTTGAAATAAAATGAGTTAATTTAGGATTTGGGCTACGGATAATTAGAATCTGAACGTTTGTATGTTTTCATTTTTTTCAGTTTGAACCTAAACTCGGAATTTTTAGTCAACTAAATGAGATCATTCATTTTTAAAATTTCATAAAATACTGCCATTTATTTATTTTAAAATATTTTGTTGTTTTATTTCAAATTCAAAAAGTGGTGTTACAATTTTATTTATAATTTTAATTTTTTTTAATTATTGAGTTATTTACCGAGATTGTGTAAAAAGAAAACATTTATTTTTTTATAATTTTAATTATTGTTTATTTATTACATCAAAATAGGTATAATTAAATAATTTTATTGTTTTGCTGGCTGTCTACAAATCGAAAATAAATGCACACAATTTCCGAAAACTGTAGCAATAATATTTATATGCAACTTTTCTAATGTACGTTCTACTATTAGGACTATAATTAAAACAAATTAGAATGAAACTATTCTTCTTCATAGAAAATATTGCCTAAAATAACGTCAATCCAAAATTAGAGGAGCGTTTTGCATAGGACGTAAATAATATTCCGAAAATGACATAACTATCATAACAAAATGTATGTCTAATAAGTTAAGGAAATAATTTTAACTTGCAAAGTCACTGGCAGCCTTGTAATTTAGAGAATTTCTTGAGATTTATTTCAGCGAGCAAATAAATAGTGTTTAATGTCGATTCTTAATTGCTGACTCCGAGAATTTCAGGTAAAGCAAAAGATATCATTCTAACATTCGTATGCAATATTCCCGATAAATAACAACTTTTTGTGTAACAATAGTTCAAGCTTTAGCAGTTTAATAAGAGTTAAATATTTACGTTTTTTAAAACACCGCTAAATTCACAAACTGTCTAATCGTCCAAAGGCAGTTTAATCAATTCAATTCGTAAAGTAGACCTAAAGTCTCCTTCATCAACTGCAAACATCCTGGCGTAAAGATTCTTGTAGCCCACGGAGAGATTACGATCGACGTGCTAAAATTCAATTGATTATAATCCATATATTTATTTTTTACTCAAAAGTATTAGCACAGACTAATCACTTGAATACAGAGTGTTGCTCGGGCAGATAAAGAACGATTCAAATAACAATGACAGAAATCACTTACACCACCCAATTCATAGACTGTCGATTCTTCTATTCCCTTGCGAGATTCAAAATAAGTTTTCATGTCCGCCCCTTTGGAAACAAATGCTAAGCCCACACCGTGTGTACCACCATAGGAAATAGCAGCAACTCGAACGTTTGAAGAGGGAATTTGGTATGAAAAGGAAACATATGAACCCCTAACACGCGAGCGGTAAACATAAACACAAGATGATTCCGTAGATATAACTGTGAATCAAATCATCTCATTAACAGCAGCAGTTATTACTTACCCATAGCCTATGGGATCGACAAACGTAAAGACTTCTAGGGTGCGACCAGGGACGGTATTGGGTGCTGGGTTGTATGTCATATCATAGTTGTCATAAATTGTCAAATCGTCAATTGCCTCATCCAGGTGGTTCACTAATCATAAAATGTAATAATTCATTTGGTTGTAATTAAATGATTGCCATTTAAAACGGTCTTCTCAATAAAAGTTAAAAATATTAGGATACTTTCTGGGTTTATCGTGTTGAGAAATGATTTCATTTGCAATTATTTACTCACCAAAAACAATCGCTGTGTGCCACCCTCTATAACTAACTTGCGCTGCCCGTGATTTAATATCTGATAATGTTGATCCATTGAAAGAATTTCCCGTCTTTATTTCTTTAGCTTGAGTTAGAATCAGGCTATCGAAAGCTTCCCATTTATTTAAACCATAAGCTGTTTTAAATTGTAGGCTAAAATTTTGCGGGAGCTGATCAGTCTCTGCTTTTTGAGTGGTTTTTGGAGCAGAAATGCTTTGGTTTAGAGCTTTACATCCTTCCTGATTTTTTTCGTTGGCAGAAAGTCTTTTGTTAAGTGCATTAAATCTCGCCTCTATTTTTCTGTTCTGAGCGTTTTGAGCAGTGTTTAGAGTTACTAGTTTTTCGTTCAGAGTAGTTAAAGTGTCGTTTAAGGAATTTATGAACTTTAACAATTCCCCAAACCCGTTTTGATAGTCGTTCTGTACATTTCTCACTAATGAATTTTCAAATTCTGGAAAAAAACAATATTTGTAGACGTTTATGTCAATAAAAATCATCCACGATTCAATCTTTGCTATGTTTTGTTAATCACCCCACCTTCGCTCTCTTGTTCTTCTCGACCGGCTTGAGTGTCCCCATGCGTAACTTGAGCATTGAAGCACAGAATTACAGAAATAAAAAAAAGAAATAACAATTTCTTCTGGGAATAATTCTTCATGATATTCCAATGTATAAAAACTAAAGTGGTATTCAGTAAAATAATTTAAAAATTTGTTTGCTAGCAGATAAAGTGTAAAATATTACTTTTCAAACTTTGAAATTGTAAAATTTTATAACTGAAACGATCCTATCTGAAGTTGTGAGCAGCAGAATTTGATGTGCGTAGGATTTCTAGGGAAATTGAACTTATGTTCTAATACCTCAGCGGAAAGCGTTACTTGTGTCAAATAATAAAAGTTGGAAAAGCAGATGTAACTTAATTCTTTACCTAAATTTCCTTTATACTTTTTTGCACAATAACCACAAGGTGACCAAATGCCGCTCCTTTACTTCACAGTTCTTCATACAATCGGTCCGCAATATTCCACAATTATCGATAACTCCATTTTTCCCTCAAAATCGCTCTTTGTCTCTTTTCCATACGCAATATTTTCCACTTCCTGATCGTCCTAATTACTCTCCCGGTTTCTTGAGAATTCATCTAACAATTTTCTTAACCCGCGGACCACGGAACTTTGAAGAAATAAACTAGAATTTTTATTTGCAACCTCTCTGTACATAGTGATTAGTTAATCTCGTAAAAATATTAAATTAAGTCCAAATAAAAATTCAATTTATATTTTTTTTAAAAAGATTCATATTATGATATAAATTAACATTCCCCAATAATAAAAGGATAAGTTGATTGCGAAATTTGTAGATTAAATATTTTTTTTAAATCGGGCTTTATTGTATGTTGTTCCATAAATTATTCTCAATCTTGATAAAATTCATGGTCTCGTGTACTTTAAATTTTGATGCTTTCAACTAAGTTTCGCAGGGAATTTGGCAAAAAGATTCATTATTTCCTTTTAATATTTTTGCACACAAGCCATTTCCTGATTCCATACTGCCCTTTTACTGCGCAGCACTTTATACAACCAGACTTCCTATTTCCACCTTTTCATTTCGCCTATTCCATTTTCCTCAACACAATGTACTCCACGAAACCTTTTTAATGCGCACTATTTTCCACGTCTTGATGGTTTCATTCACTCACCCGCTGCATGAGAATTTATCCGACAATTTATTTTGTTCAACAACCAGACCACATAACTTCCGCTGAAATGAACTGGAGTTTGCATTTGCTACTTCCGCATACATTCACAATTTCCCAGTAAGACGACATAGTGTCAATATAATTTTAATATATTTCTTAAATATTTCAACATAATAATTAAATTTTGGTTTTGGCAGGCAGAATGATTCTAAAGTTGTAAAGCGAGAAATTATAAATAAAGAACTAGGGTATGTACGACTGTGTAAAGTCCGCGGGTACATCGGAGTATAAATGCATTTTTTTAAATAATGAAGTTGAGAAAAACTATGACGATTAAATCAATTTTAGCTTAGCGCCCGCAGATATTCACTCTCAGACAAATCTCAACATACATACTAAAATAGAACAAATCATCAAAAAGTTCCTGATTTGACAAACTTTCAATCTTTATTTTCCCAAACCAGATGAACAAAGGCAATCAAGTTTTTAACATTGATTTATAGAAAACTCGTTAATTTCGGTTGTCCTAGCATTTAGAATTTAATGGCAAATTATTATTTCTTTACATAATCTATATTTCAAATTTAAATCCTTAAAATCAACCAGGTTAATCCGCCAAATTTTTTAAAAATAATAAAAAAATATTTGTAAATTTTTGGATATTTTTAAATCCAACTTTTTACCAATAACAATATATACAGGTTAGGACTAGGATCAGGATCTGTATTAGGATTTTACGCTTTACAATTTAATATATTTGTATTATTTCGTAATTCGTTAAAATTATGAATAAGTGGGTTGTGAAATTTGGTATTTGAGTTTGTAATATTACTTTTTAGGCCAATTAATAACATCATTATAATTTCCGAAATAAGTTTTTATGTATCGTGTGTGGAAATTATTTCGGGAGAATGGTAAATTTGTAGTTCCTCTTCCTGGAGTCTAATTTTCATCTGTATAGTTGATGCCACTCTTCATTTGCGCTGCTGGAATTATTAAATCGTCGAATTGAATTTATTTTATTTCTTTTTGTATCGATTTTAACTCAAAAAAATTTTTATGTAACATTTTTATTTTTAATAAATTGTGCACCAAATACAGCAAAATACTGATTGTTATCATGGGAATTCTAATACATACGACAATACGAATCCCTTAAAAAAAGATATTGTACACACAACGCTTTTGTAAAAGAATATTATAAGAACAATAATTTGATATTTGTAAAAAGAACTACGAAAAATTTTTAAGGTAACCCACAATTGGTAATTTTAATTTAATTTTTCCTCTTGCAAAATTCCTCTAATAAGTTATTTGGAAGTAGAGTTAAAAATAAGTTCAATTAAAACGTCGGCATTTTTTCAGACTTTTCAGTGTTTGTTAATTATTTTTTATTTATTTCGGAATTTGTGATTTTATTCAATCAAGGCATTAACATAATTTCTTTCGAGAATTCCAATGAAATACTGAAATTAATTTTTTTTCAAAATATGAATCTTAAATTTCCAATTCCAAACGCGATGGCACAATTTTAATAATAGTTTGAATTTATTTTATTTTATTTCAAGAATTAGTGTGCACAGAAATCCCTAAATATGTTTTTGATTTTAATTAACTTTCCACGAATACATCAACACTGGTTTAATTGAATATTGTATGTATTATTTTAGAAATTAGACACAAATACCCACACTAAACAACAGCAATAATAAATTATGTACAACAGTTGTAATATAAGGATAAGTAGAACTATAATAATATAAAATTACAATAGAATCAATAATGTTCAAAACAAGTATTGCCCGATATATGGTCAATCAATTATTTGCGAACAATTTTATATAAAGCGTCAATAATCTTCGTCAACGGACAATTTAATTCTAACAAAATGTAATTATGCCTGAAAGTTATTAAAATAAATTTTACTTAGAAAGTCACTGAAACCCCATAGTAATTTAGAGAATTTCTTGAGATTCTCTTGACCAAGTAAAGCATTTCTGTTCAATGTTGATTCTTAAATGTACACTGCGAAAATCTCTAAAATAAAGTAAAATGCCAATGCAACATCTTTATGTAATGTTTCTGATTAACTAACACCTTTTTGTTAACAATAGTTCAAGCTTTGGTCGTTCAATTAGAGTTATTAAATTGTTATTTTTTAAACGCGCAAAGGCCACCGCTAAACTTCCAAACTGCTTATTCGTCCAGAGGCAGTTTAATTAATTCAATTCGTAAAGTAGCCACAGAGTTTCCTTCATCATCTGCAAACATCCTAGCGTAAAGATTCTTATAGTCCACGGAAAGATTACGATCAATTCGCTAAAATTTAATTGATTATAATCCATACATTTATTATTTATTTAAAAGTATTAACACAAATCAATTGAATATAAGAGCAAATGATGCATTGGCAGATAAGTACCAATTCAAATAACAATGTCAGAAACCACTTACATTACAGCATTCCCAGACAGTGGATCCTTCTATTCCCTTGCAAGATTCATAATAAGTTTTCATGTCCGCCCCTTTGGGAACAAATGCTAAGCCCACACCTACTGTACCATAGGAAATAGCAGCAACTCGAGCGTTAAAGGAAGGAATTTGGTATGAAAACGAAGCATGGACACCCCTACAACGCGAGCGGGTAAATATAAACACAAGGTGATTCCGTAGATATACTTGTGAATCGTATCATTTCATTAACAGCAGCAGTTCTTACTTACAAATTTTCCCTGGAAGAGAACGTGAAGACTTCTTGGGTGCGACCTGGGACGGTATTGGGTGCTGGGTTGTATGTCTTATTAAATTTGTCGTAAATTGTAAAATCGTCAATCGCTTCATCCAGGTGGTTCACTATTAATAAATTGAAATTATTTATTTGTTGTGAATAAATGATTTTGGTTACAATGATGTTCCTCAGTATTGAAATCGAAATAATTAGGATAGTTCCTGGGTTCACTGTGTTGAGAACCAATTTAAATTTGCAATTATTTAATCACCAAAAACAATTGCGCTGTGCCATCCACCCCAACTAAATTGCGCTGCCCGTGATTTAATATCTGATAACGTTGATCCATTGAAAGAATTCCCTATCTTTATTTCTTTAGCTTGAGCCCGAATTATCCTTTCGAAACCATCCCATGTATTTAAATTAGATAAAGCGTGACTAATTAGGAGATTTGTTTTTCGAGAGATTTTTTCAGCCTTTGCGCTTTGAGTAGTGTCTTGGGCAGAAAGTCTTTCGTTCAGTGCTTTAAATCCCGCCTCCATTTTTGTGTTCTGAGAGTTAAGAGCAGTGTCTAGAGTTGCAAATTTTGCACTCAGAGAAGTCAAAGTGTTGTTCAGGGAATTAATGAAATATAACAATTCCCCAAACCCGTTTCGATAGTCAATCTGTACGTTTCTTACCAACGAATTTTCAAATTCTGCAAAAAAACAATATTTCTCTATATGTACGGTAATGCACATGATCCACGATTTCATGTGTCTATGATTAGTTAGTTACATCACCTTCGCTCTCTTGTAATTTCCCAAGCGGCTTGAGTTTCCCCATGCGTAACTGGACCATTTAAACATAAAAGCACCGAAGAAAAAATTAGAAAAAACAGATTCTTCTGGGAGTAATTATTATTCTTGATTTTGAAATGTATAAAAATGGAATTAGTATTCCGTAAAATAATTGTCAAACCAATATTTTGTTGCAAATAAATTGTTAAATAATACTTTGTAAAACTTTAAAAATGCAAAGTTATTTAATATTGAAACAATCCTGACTGAAGTTGTGAGCAGCAGAAGTTGATGTGCGGCGGATTTCTCAAGAAAATGAACATATTCAATAAGGCTTCGGCGGAAAGCATAGCTTGTGTTGACGATTAAAATGTGCAAAAGCGGATGGAGCTCAAAATATTGATGATCATATTTTGCAGGAAATTAGACACACTGTCTATCTATTTTCTTTACGTTATTTAAGATAACGTAGCCTGATGATGATCGACGACGTCGACCGAAAGCTCGCCCATTAAATGTGTTAATAATAATTAATAAATATTATTGAAAAACTAATAACCACGTAAGCCAAGTTATTAAAATGGATAATTATTTCCTTTACATTTTTTTGCACAATAACTACAAGTTTACCTCATGCTGCTCTTTTACTTCGAAGTAATGGTCAATAAAATTTTATATAAGTATAATTTTATTTGAAATTATGTTGAAGCTTTTGTTGACAAACATGGTATCAAGTACCAATCAATATTTTATTTAATGAACTATTTTCTTTATCCTAATATTGTGTTAATTGTTTTTGCTTTTTTCAGTCACTCTAAAATAATCATCGAAGTTTCCCAATTTTATTTCAAATGCTTAATTATTGCTAAAAATTTTTTATACAATTTTTAAACTATGGCGATAGAATTCGCGCAGGTCACTGTTTAGAAAACATGATGCTAGGATAAATAGATTTGATAAAATTTTTTCGGTGTTACGATATTTGTTTATTTGTTTCTGATTTCGACAATGGAGCTTTAATTTTATTCAAATAATTTTAGTGCCCATTTTATTTTATTGTTTCATTCTATTTCAGGATATTGTTTGAAATAAAATCCTTGAAATCTTAAATAATTAAACAGGTTTCCCGGATTCGGTTAAAACAAATTGAACACAAAACCTTTCCGTGTTAGCAAATGCTAAAAAATTATAAATGAATTTGCATTTTTACGGACGACCTTTGGAGTTCTCGAAAAACAATATTTCCTACTATTTATTTAAATAATTTAAACACTGAATATACGACTTCCAACAATTTATTATCAGTTTAAAACTGCACCTTCACTCGCAAGTTCTTCCCTAGCTTCTTGATCCTCCTCAGTGGTAACGTCAGCATCGATGCACAAAATTAACGATATAAAGAGGAGCATCAACATTTGTACTAGTTGCATCCTGGAACAATTAATATTATTCGTGATTTTGTGAAATACGTTAAACTGACACTAGTATGTCCACAGCAAATTATTTTTCGTAAATCGTTGTTAACTGCTGATAAACTATTTAAAATAATAAGTCCTCTGAATAATTAAAAATTTATACTTATTTTATAATGACGTACTGAAATAATATAATTAATACTCATAAGTATTTAAAAATATTCAAAGTTCAAATTCGTGTTAGCGTCTTTCCGAGAAATTAAATCTTGACCAACGTTATGAACAGCAGAAAAAGAAATGTGAAAATCTTTCTCAGTAAAATGAACTCATCTTCTAATTCTTTATCATTAACATATTTCCAGGTGTAAGGGATTCTGGGAAATAAGCGTGCAATGCATTATAGATGTTAACAAACAGGTTTCATTTTTTGTCACTTATTACGTGTTATTCCTGTTTTAGTATAATGATGACCAATCTTCCAGCTTTTTATTTTGATTAGATTGCAATTTTATTACACAGTATAACCCTTTTCGTGGATACTCGGAATGGACATAATGTGAAGGACACCGTTGGTATAAAAAAGGCTTTGGGCACATAATTAATTATTTGTGGAGTTTTTTTCATACATTTTAATAAATTATATGACACTTAGAAAGTGCAATTATACATACAAATACACGACTATTCCTAATGCACATTGGTATTGTATTTTTCCAGCGTTTTACCTATGTACATTTGAATTGATTGTTTTCATACAAATCCTGCTTGGATTTTGTAAACTACATATTGGCATAATCTACGTGTTGTATTGATAAAGTGTCGACATGTAATATGTGCAGCCGCGAATGTATTGTGCAAAATTAAAGTGTAATTAATGTATGACAACTTATAATCTATCGCTAATTTCATTTTCCTTTTTAAATCATTTTCTGACTCTTTTCTATACACAACGCTTGAGACATCCAGATGGTTCTTATTAATCTCTCGGCTTCTTGAAAATTTATTCGAACTTATTCAATCCACCGTCATATCAATGAACTTGACTAGGATGAACTTGAACTCGTTTGCGTCATTTTCCTGGCTTGTATGCAAACAAAAATATTGCAAATATTTTTTATGATTTTCTAGTGAAAGTTTGCCACCAAAATTTTAAATACTTCCTACATGATCAACAACATTAAATGCGGCTTAGGAAGGTTGGACAAAATAGACGATGAATTAATTTAATTTCACCCGGGAATTTCCGTTTCCCTCAGTTGACTCTCACTGTGAGTAAAATTTTCCAAAATTAAAAGTATACATACTGAATCTAACTTATATAACATAGTTAATCAAAAATTGTCTCACTTGATTATTAATCTTTCCCCTAAAAACTATAAAATAATTCATATGTATTGAAATGAATATAATTTTTTTAAAAAAAGGTGCCACAATTTTTTCTCTTTTCAAATTCCTTTTGCGCTACAGAATATACACATATACACGTATAATATACAGTAGAAACTCTTCATAACGGTACCTTATAAATCAGCATAATTTAACCGTTAGAGGGAAGTTCTCTTTGGAACATCAAAATTACCTGAAAATTTAATTCCGGGCTAATAAAATTTTGCCTGTAAGAAGGAGTCTGCCCTTTTAAAGAGGATTGTAATAGCGAGTCTTCACTCTACACGAAAGTTTGGTAGGAAAATATTGTATAACCTTTCCATCATACTGTAATGTTCCAACCATTAAAATTACAGTATATATTCATGAATTTTGGATTTATCTTTTTAAAAAATTATATTTTGAGCGTTAGATGTAAGTTTTAATTATCAGAGTTATGATATTATAAACATTTCAGTTGGGAGGATATTTGGAAGGAAGAGGTTACCGTTTCATTTTCCTCCGTCGACTTTTCAACTGTATTAATTACATGCTGTGTCTACTGCTAATTAATAATTATTCAATGGAACTTATTTCTTTAACTAACGTTTAAATTTGATCTCCTGCAGCAATACTCGGAGAATATTTCCTAAAGTTCATAATAATTACTCATTTCACTTATTTTTTAAAATATTTATCAAATACTTCTCTTTATCAATCCAAAATTATTTTTTATTGAATTGTGCCTCTTTTTAGCACCCTTCTTTATAACAACGGTTACGTTGTTTGTGCAATTAGATTTCCCTTTAAACTAGTTGCTACTTTTTGCTAATTCCTCCGGCTGCATTGTCACCTTTTCCAATAAGCCTTTACTGCCTTTCGTCGTCGGACTAATGAAAAAAATATTTTTTTTATTTTATAATTTATTTTTTCTATCTGAATTCCTAAAATGTGTAAGGAAGAAATTAATAAGAATTCAAAACCAACAATGGAGACGACCATAATAATGCATTATAAATTCCTAAAAAAAATCAGTTTTTTGGGAGCAAAGGTCGGAAGAATTTAAAATAGAACGTCATTATTTTTTTTTAGTTTTTGCAGTTTTTAAATTATTTGTTATATACCTCGGAATTAACGATTTTCCCTAAGAAACGCATTAAAATAATTCTTTTCTTAGATTATAATTAAATACTGACATTAATTTATTTCAAAGTATAAATCTAATATTTTTATTCCATTTCAAAACGCGGTGCCACAATTTTATTCGGGTCCTACTAAAACCCGAAGAGCCGAAGAGTTCGGCCGAAAATCGCTATTTTCCGCACACCTCCGAAGAGCCGAAGACTTCGGCCGAAAAGCACACTACACACCTCCGAAGAAGTCCGAAGAGCACACCGCACACCTCCGAAGAGCCGAAGAGTTCGGCCGAAAAGCACACCGCAGAGCATTGCTCCTCTTAAATTCTTTAATTCTACCCCACTATTATTTAACATTGGCCCCAAAAAATATCATAACCCTCCTATGACCCCCTCCACGAGCTTAAGGATGAGATCGGTCCGGATAAAACGCAAATCCGAAGTTTTCAGTTAATTTTTTGTCACCAACGGAATCAAACCGAAATTTTTGGATAGAAAATTTGGTTCATCCGTAACCGAACCGACATAACTCGGTTTGGACACATCTTGTAACCTAAAGGTGTGTCGGTTAACCGACTAACTGATATTTTTAAAATATTTTTTTAATTGCACGAATTTGTAGGGTCGCGTAGCGGACCTATTGCAAAGATGCGCTTGTCTGTACGTCCGTCCGTCCGTTATATTTCCTATGTTCCCTATCTACTCCCACAGTTTTTGAGCTAGGCCAATGAAATTTGGCATACATGTATATTATCACGAGGGGATGCTAAATTTGTATAAATCGTTAAAGTGTGATACTTAGTTCAAA
>JAQGAK010004376.1:0-12367 GCA_034696945.1 Lipothrix lubbocki
ATAAGATGGTTGACGACTCTGTAAGGGCCTAGGCCATTGGAATCGGAGTATAAACCCAACATTTATTTATTTTTTTTATTTAGACCCGTATGGTGGTCCACTTTACAAAAAGAAAACTCACTATAACGGTTCTCTTTATAAGGACAGACTGGCTATAACGGCCCTTTTTATAAGGTATAATTTCCTATGACGGCACTCCTGATAAAGTCTAACTATAACGGTCCTCTTTATAAGTGCAGATTTGCTATAACGGTCCGCTTTATAAGGGCAGACTTGATATAACGGTCGCATTTATAAGGGCAGACTTGCTGTAAAAGTCCACTTTACACAACCAGACTCGCTATAACGGTCCTCTTTATACCGGCAGACTTGCTATAACGGTCCTCTCTATAAGGGCAGACTTGCTATAACGGTCCTCTTTATAAGGGCAGACTTGCTATAACAGCAGCAATTTCTGATTTATGTACGCATTTGAAGTAAATGTGGGCTCCTACGACAGCACATCTTTATAATGGCAAAATTCTGCAGCTTCATGGAGTGCCCTTATAAAGAGTTCTAACTCCACATGCATCATTTCACAAAAGTAAAACTTCTCAGATGGAATTATATTAATTACACCGAACTCTCCCCATAAGAGATCTCCATATAAGAGAACTCTCCCTGTAAGAGATCCTTTGTGCTCAAATATTGTACAAAGTTATATGCATACGACCTCTCGCTATAACAGAATTTTTATATAAGAGACAGATTTTGGTGATTTATAGCGTTCTCTAATAGTCCAGTGATAAATTATTTCAGCTTGATATTGACATCTTTTTCCTACGCCATCCTTTCGACTGATGTGCGAGTAGCGGCTATTTCCAAAAATGGTATTTTTGACTCCAGCGGTGTAGCGTTCGTTCCCATGAATCAGAATATGCAAAGTTATTATACATCATCTACGGGGATTGAAGGGTCTTCCGTCATAGAAGCGTACACGGTGAGATATTTTAAACTCTGGTATTATACTTTACAGTAGAGCATTACTACGGTGGAAACTCTTTATATGTAGCAGTGCCCTATAAAGCTGCCCTAAATATTGTACTTTTTCTCTGTGTAATTGCCCTATTTGTCAAGGTAGAATCTCTATTCGGTGGGCAGACTCCCTGTATCGGTCGAATGTTCTTTTCCAGAATGGAAATTTCATCTAATTTTGTCCTAAGTTTTTTTAAGAGCACACTTTTTTTGCAGCTTTATAGGGTGCCGTTATAAAGAGTTTCCACAGTAAGAACTTCAATTTATTATTGTTTTCAAGTTTAAACATGTGAATTTTAGTGGTTGCCTAAAAATCCCACTGTGGGATACAAAAACCTACAAGCCAACTTGTTTCCGAATTGGAAGACTACAGTAGATGGACAGTACGGATTGTATTGATGAAATTCTGATTACGTTTTTGCCATTTCCCTTGGATACCCAGGAATGTTTTTGGAATACATTCACTCCTACTTTAATTTTTTCTTCATAAAGATAAGATATATGAAAATTTGATCCAATGTGTACAGTTATGAAAATGGAATGTTATATTCTTAAAAAATTGTGTTTTTGCTCCATTGATTATAGTTAAGGTTCAAGGTCAATGATGATAAACTACGTGGGCATAAATTCAAGTATGTAAGCATTACCTCACATTTGTATATTTCTTTAATAATTTTAATAAAGTCTTGACGGAAATTGAAAATTGTGTTCTAAAACTCTCGAATTCTGCTGAAGTTAAAATTATTTAAAAACAATTAAATTTTAATAAATCATGAAAATGTCGCGACACATAACCTGTTTGTTTACGAAACAACAAGTAAATCCGTGATCGAATTTAACACGAAGTCGAGCATCGTAAGGATCATTCCTTTATCAACTACATACATCGATCCAATACTGATTCCTAGTGGCTTAACGCTTCGAAGAAACTTTTTCACAAGTAGAGTTTGCGCTCGAGAATGCCAGCTATACAACATTTTCTTTGAGTTTTCATGAATTGCAGCACAGGCGGAGAGACTAGTTTTGAGTGCAACCAGTATAACTCCTGCAAGTATTAACATCAATAGTCCCATCAAACCACCTCTGAATCTTATGCAGCCAAATGTGCAGTAAATCACGATAAACATGGAAAGCCATTTCATAGCCGGTGCGATTACTGGACAGTAAATATGCGTTCCAAAAGCAAATAGAACTTGGAGTTCCCGAATGGTTTTCATGAAAACAATGGGCTCACGCGCAGAATCATGTAGGTGACGTTGGTGATTCGGAATGTTCAAGCTACAATACAAGTGAAAGCGTATTGTAATTCGAATAGTATTAAATTAGATAAATAGTAGAATTAAATAGTATTTGTTTTACTATACACCGGACTCTCTCTATAAGAGATCTCCATATAAGAGAAGTCTCTCTGTAAAAGATCTCATGCCCCACGTATCACACATGGTTATATGAATACCAGCTCTCTCCATAAGAGAATATTCTGCTGTAAGGGACTGATTGTGGTGATTTATAGCGTTCTCGTATACCGAGAGTCCATCATACCGTAAAATACTAGTAAGTTCTTACTTTAATTGGTTCGTTAGGGCTGACACACTGAGCAAAGCTTCCAGCATAGGGAAGATTAATATAAATAGGCAGGCACAAAGAGTAAAAAAGAAATGAAGAGTCAAGTATATTTGTACGCATTGAAGTGGAATGTACAACCCAAGGTGAAAATTGTCCAATAACGATGTGAACATCAATGGGATTCGTGGATGTAAAAGAATAACTGGTATAGCTATGAAAATTGAAGCGATGGTCCCGTAGTAGAAGACTACAATAATTAAACCTGCGTGGTCTGCCTTTACTTGTTGCCGAAACGACAGGCGCTTCTCCTCAGTCATGTGACTTTCTGCAAGAAACGTCAGTATACATACATTTATACAAACAAACACAAAAACTATCATATGAATTGAAGTCAAATGAAAGCGAATTCTAACTTTTGAACGTGATGGCAAAATCAACAAACTGCCAATGGAACGAGTAGAGTTCATTCGTAAAGAGTTTTCTATCCGCCCACACCGCGACAAGGAAAACAAACATGAGAGAATATATAAGGGAGAGGAAATAATACCCCCTCTGAGCATTTGTAGAGTTAACCCATTGTGATGCATTATACGTTCGGACCCAAACCCAAACAAAACCTCCTATTAGGCCCGTCCACGTCAAATAAAATAAGGTGCGGTCCAATATTTTTGTCGCCCTGTACAATGTTCGCGTTTGTGAATTCCAGCGATATGGAATTAACCGAAGAAAACTCGCAAGGAGATATCCCTTGAAGATATATTTTCGAGCAAGTGGTCCCAACATTATTTACCGAATTTAAAATTTCAATTTAAAATTTCTTTGAAATGTAGTAGTTCTTGGAATTGTAGTAGGTTTATATAGTGTTCAGACAACGTTAAAATACTTCGTTAAATTTGAAGGATTTAATTAAAATAAAGAGAAAAGAGTCTGAACCGAACTGACGGACCGAATTGGGTTCTTTCATCAGCATTTCCGCAGCGTATAATAATCCTGCCCTTGAAAATTTTATTGCTTTGCTTAAGCCACGCGGAGTTGATTTAATATTTAAAATGGTCGGTTATGCCTCCTGGAATTTCCTGGAAGTTTCCAATTGTGTCAATTTAACTGTAAGATATACTATGTATTAAAATCAGTTTTTATGACACATGGCTATTATAACTGGTAAATTCTGAGAGTAAACAACATGTTTTAGCGTTTTAATCACGCCAGCTCTTGATTAGTTTGAATTAATAATCACAAAATTTGAAATCCATAGGGTTTGTGTTTTAATAATTAAAACGCTTGGAAAAACATGTTGTGATAATAATGATCTACATACGTTTTCATGGTGGGAAAAATCAATGTCTTCGGACCTGTTAAACATATAATCGTAACGTAAAACACTATATAGTCAAACATTTTGTATTAATTTCAATAAATCGAAAAAAACTCTTCCATTTTATGTTAAGTATCGAATTTGGGCGAGGTTACTAAACTTAGCTATATATTATAGTATACGCATATTTATAATTCCGTGCATTTCGAAATTTATAGTTTTTTATTACATTTTCGAGAATATGTTGAAAATTGCCCTAAACTGAATCGAAATTTCCCGAAAATAAAAAACAAGTTTACAATATTAAAAAATAAATTTATTTAGTTACCTACATATTTAAATAATCAAAATTTATTTTCAAATTTATTAATTTGTATTAAATATTTTTTAAGATTAGAAGAAACTAAAATTAGCTGCAAGTCCCTCCTGGCTAAATTGTTGGCGGATTATGATGTCAGTAATAGTAAAGCAATTCTACGAATTGAACGTATGCCGTTGGACGAATACGTTGCTGCCCCCTTCTTTTGATTATTATGTCATTTGTGTACAAGGAAAACTTCCAAAATACTTTAGTATTATATTAGGAATGTCTGTAAAGTCGGAAAATTCCAATAAAATATATCTAGCGATGTATTCATGTTTAACAGTTATGTGGACATACAAAACAAATATTATTTTATTTGTGGAGCTTTCGAAGAAAACTTATCTCCTTTTTCAGCACATTCACAACTGGGGAAAACAGTTTTACAAATATAGGAATTTAAAATTTTTTAAATTTAAAAGAAACATTAAAAATTTTAAAAATAGTGCTAGCAATCCTAAATAATTTCTAATTTTGGTATAGGTGGTAACCAAATGGTGGATGGTAAATATCTAGCGACCTGACAATGATGAGAATTTTTGTAACGTTGTTTATATTACGGATAATTCATACGTAAAACACGATGAAGGACATTTGCCAGGAAAAAAACTTACTTGTAAACTAGGAGTGCCCCATTTATATCCATGCAATCTTGGTATTATGGACGTTGTTAGTAATGTTATGTTCTTTGATTTATGAGTACGGAAGAGGGAAAACGTCGTTTACATACATGCGCATGTCTAACACGAATTAATTTATGAACTTCGTTCAAAGTCGCAATAACATATGCAATGACTGTCTTTAAGAACTTACGTTTGAATTAGATTTACTTTACAATTTACTTCAAACTAAAATTGTGAACAAATATTCTTCCTTTTGCAGATGCTTCTATGCAGAATCCAAAATCGGCAATTATGACACTTGCCCAATATAACATTTACAGACATTCCTTTAGTAGAGTATTTTATTTTTATCCACCGGTCATCCTAATAGGAGCAGACTCTCCCCGTGTTCCCCGAAGTTCCCATCGTGTGTATATAGTCCAGCCCTTGAATATTTTTTTGGCTGAAGCAACAGAGAAGTGTTGTTTTTAATTATATACGTCGTTATGGTCTCATAAGATAAATACATATGCTTATATAAATACACATTTATATGAACATATTGTAACAAAACTATAAACAATGCAGTCGAGACTCGCTATAGCGGTCCTCCTTATAAGAGCAGACTCCCTATAACGGCCGCAGTTTTCGGTCTTCAAAAAAAATTTACACGCAATTTTCACATTTATAACGGTAGATCTTCATAGCGGCCAAATTTTTCCGCTCTAAAGGGTGCTTGTACGAAGCGTTTCTACTGTATAAGCTAAGAAAATAATGAAAATTTCAAGACTGTCAGACATGTTATTTTGCATAATAAATATAAACCACTCGTTCTTCAGGCTTATACTGTTGTGTTTAAAAATTTAATTTCGAAGGTTCTGTGTCTATTTATACGATATGTTGTCCAACAAACTACCAATTTATGACAATTCCCCACAAAAACTTTTAAATTCCAATTGTAAATTCTATTATTTTAGATTTGTAATCGCGTCGGCTTTGGCGCCGTATAAATTGTTTATTAATATTATTGCGATTTAAAACGTGAGAGAGCGACATTTTGTGATTTAGGACACTGATGTACGTATTTGTTCATCATGGAGGAAATCAATACACTTGTGGCCAACTCAGCATTTAATCCAAACTTGAAAGTCCATAAATCTCCTTTTACTTATGAATGTTCCAAAGGCAAGCTATAGAAAGTCGTGAATAGCCAGCTATTAATAATTTTGTTTAAAAGCAAATGTTTTCATTTAATGTGGTCGTGAAAACATTTATTTCTGTAGTTCACACTTTTAATACAGCTGTAATAAATAAGGAATGTACATGTTTCTATAGTATTAGGGATGATGTACTGCTGAAATGAAATGAAATCCATTTGTTTTTAAACCCCAGGATTTGTTTTTTGTATATGTAATTTGGAAAACAAATGAAAAACGATTTCCTACCGAAACAAAAAACAGAAAATTCCAAACGCTATTTGTATGAACAATAAAATTTTGTCATGTATTTTAAACGGAAGTGCAAAATGTTTATTTTCGGAGGTAAAAATTTGGGAATAACACTATTTCTTAACGTTCCTTTTGACATTTCAACCCGCGGAAACTTGCTCAAATTTGCTCCTTCATCCATCCACGAGTTGCTAATATTCTTTATTTAATAATTATTAACATGTTAAATCATCCACTGAAATGGCCCTGACCGCAGTTAAAGATTCTACAATGAATTTCTCTATATTCTAATCATGTGGTTAATGACATTTTTTTTAATTTTCAACATTAATTTATTCCAAATACTTTTAAATGATGCCAGAATTCCTACAATATGAAACCATAGAAAATCGTAAAACAGAAATTCAAACAGAGTGTTGTAGTCTATATGTATTATTAATAGCTATCTATCGTCACGCTCATGTTAATAGAAAAATGGGTTGGGGAAATTATGTCTGAGGGAGTTAAGAGATTAGTTAAAGAAAGAAGAGCATATTTTCGCTGGATATGCAAGGTAGGCTATTTCCAATAAATTACAGCAGCAAAATAAGACATCCTCTTAATTTGAGTGCAAGTTTTGTAGGATAAATTCACTGAATTACAATTACATTGAACTATATACATTTGTAATACACGATTCCCCAAGTTTTCCTGCAATTTAAACTGAATATTTTTTTTTTGCACTGAATTCATAGTGGATTCATTGTGCATCAGTTTCACATGGAAATAGCTTACTTTGCGTATAGTTTACATGCAAAAATTAATAGTCAGAGAAAGGTTATCAGGGGTGAGGGAGTGATGGGAAGGGGAGGTCGAAAGATGCGAGTTTATATTATGCGCATAAGTCTCTCTAATACATATGAATGCATGAATAATATTATAACGTTTTGCGTCTGCAGCAAATATTTATCAGAGGAAATGGGAAATCTCGACCTTCAACGCTTCTGAATTATTGTACAGTCGACTTCAAAATTATTGGCATGCCCAGAATCAACTCTCTTTCTATTATAGGAAAAATCCCTTGAAATTTTCAAGTCTAGTATCTTGCCGGCTATTTAAAAGCATTATATTTTAGGAATTTTTCCCGTTTCGTCCACTGCTAATTTTTCCTTTACAACAATTTTTTTTCCATTTCGACTTCCACAGCTAATTTTTCCTTTACAACAAAATTTACCCCTATACATAATATTTCCCCAAGTTTGTATTTATTATAAAATCATGAATTATTCCAAACTGCTACCATTGCTTGTCATAATAATCTTCAGTGCGGCTGCCATCGTTGCGCTTGTAATTTGGAAGTCACGAAATCCTGACGATGGGCTAGACAGCCATCGTATTCAAATACTAAAATTGTAGTATTAATTATTTTTTATTTGTTTTTTTGTTGAGGATTATGTAAAATGAGTAAAATGTTTTCCGAATCAAATATCTTCTTTCGACGTTAAAATCATGAGATATGTTCATACTTAATCAAATAAGCTACAGATTTTAACAAATTATTAATTAAAAGCTGAGTTACAATGCAATGAAAGCTCTTTAGAACGGCGCCTTTAACAGCGGAGACTTGCTATAACGGTCCTCTTCATAAGAGCAGACTCTTTATAACGGTCACACTTTTCTTGCTCCGGAATGAAATTTGCATTTAATTTTGACCCTTAAAGGAGCACATCTTTACAATCGGGAAATAAAGCCGCTATATAGGGTGCCGTTATAAAACGTTTCTACCGTATTACGGCAGAATTTGACCGTTATAGAGATATGCTTTTATAAAATAAAAAAATGTATTGTAAATTTAAACGCTGGACTCTCTTTATAAGGACACACTATAAAACAGGCCGTAAGTGTTATAATAAAGAAAATCTCTTATAGAGAACTTAAAATACATGCAATAACATGGTGAACGCCAGGATTAGCCGTGATACTATGAGGAATGTTCCCTTATAATGAGGTCCCTTATAGAGAGAGTCCGGTGTATCCATAGCTTAAGTAATTTGCAATCGTTGTGCGCAGTCTTCTCTTATGAAGAGAACTATTATTGCAAGTCTCTACTTTAGGTTTCGGTTGTGATTTTATTGCAGTTCAAACGGTACAGAATATTAATGAAGAAATACAAATTGGAAACTCTTTCAATGGACATTAAATCTAAAACTTCTCAAGAGGGTGAAGTTGAATGCTATTTTTTGGTGGTTTTCGGTGAGTAACCCACGTCAGATTAAGATGATCGTTGGGCAAAACAAAGCCCGAGAAAGGAGAAGAGTTTTCTTTAAAATTAATAATTGTGGGACATTTGTGCATTCGTGAACACTAAAAGGTTGATCTTTGTTTCCTAAATAGAAAACCGACTGGATGAAACAATCCAGAATTTTACAGTTTACAATCCTATAGAATCGATGTTCAATCCGGCTCCGATGTTTATTCCACCCAACACGCAAGAAGTTTTTACATATGCCAGCCCGTCGCGCAAGTAAGTGTATAAAATAATAACTTATCAGTGAAGGATCCTAAAGTTCCCATTTCTCCCTTGTTGAAATATGAGTAGATCCTATAAGATCTCTAGTTGAGGGTTCCATTCTGTATAGTCGCTTAAGCGGTCCTCTCCGCAATGACGCGCTATAGCGGTTCTCTTTATAAATGTAGACACGCTATAACGGTATTTTTTATAAGGGCAGACTCGCTATAACGGCCATCTTTATACGGCAGACTCGCTATAACGGTGTTTTTTTTAAGCGCAGACTCGCTATAACAGTCATCTTTATAAGAGTAGGCTTGCTATAACGGTCCTCTTTAAAAGAGCAGACGTGCTATACCGGTCCTCTTTATATGGGCAGACTCGCTATGTCGTATATATTCCTTTAAATTAAATTTGGACTTCTACGAGAGCACATTATTAGAATGGCCAAATTCTGCAGCTTCATGAATTGCCCTTATAAAGAGTTGTCACTGCACTTGCATAATTTTACAGAAGTAAAACTTTTTAGATAGAGTTGTATTAGTTATTAATAAATAAGTTCGCGCCAGACTGCCATCCTAAACTGCGTTCGAATTCGTCTCCCGGAAAGTCTCTCTTTTCTTCCGGTGCAGACATCAGTTGTGAATAAACAATACGAAAAATGGAAGCCCGGACTCCAGCGGAAGCGGAAACGTTCAGGTCAGATAGGTAAATTCCATTTTTTTCGGTTTTTTCACAATTCCTCTTTTAGAAATTTCGGTTCCATAGCCATGATGGCAAGCATAAATATATATCATTAGATACATATATGCACTACTAATCCCCCTAACGGAAACACTCTGTCAATTTTTACTCAGCTCTAGTTCCTTCGTCCTGCAGGAGATGGCACCTGCGGACAGAGTATTTTCCACGTAATCCGTGTTATCATCATGAATTAATTTTTTAAATAAATTGTTTATTTGTGTTCATTTAAATTCCAGTTGGACGATGAATTCGACATTAGACCTAAAAATATCTACTTCATCGTTTTATTTATTAATCGATTCTAGAAAAATTGCAGAAACATTTATGGCATAGCATTCTCGACAAATCGGAAAATGATCAGGGTGAATTTGATGATGGCAACAGTTTAGTGAATTGCTTTGTTGAACTCAAGGAAGTTGGGGCTATAACAAAAAGACGATAAAACATATTGAAAATCTAAAAAACCCCATTCAAAATATTTGAATCCCTAACAAAAATCTGAAAAACCCCAATAAAAACCTAAACCTAAGAATTATCATAATAAATCAAATATAGTAAAAAAAATAAAATCTGCAAAAACGGAAATTCTACAGAAAAAAAATTTTGAAAACATGTTAGCAAATTCCAGAAAACTAACACAATTCGTTTTGTGTTTGAATAAAACACAAGAGAAAATTTAAACAAATGATGATGAAATTTTACAAAAGGCAATTAAAAACCTTTGGAAATCAAGAAAAGTTTAAGCTTAAATAAGGCGAAAAAGATACGGAAAGATAAACGGAATGAAGAATCTGACTTATCAAAACGTTCAGTCTCAAAGGTAACTAAAATTATTTAAAACCTGCTTCTTCTAAGCTGCGGAGCATAAATTGTGAAACACAGCCACGGAAACCAGCATTCAGCTATTGCAAAGATTACGTAGGCAAACAATATGCACACCTGTAAACAGCGCGACTACAGAGCTAAACGAATAGAGGATATAAACAGTCATTTTGGAACTATACACTGTAACTCAACCCACGAGTGTAGGGTTTGCGCTTTAACCACGAAGCACAAACAGAGTTAAAAGAGACAACAACATTTTACATTCATAACACGTCTTGTCATAGCTCTGTACAAGTTTTTACTAAATGTAAAAAATGCGAATATAAAACTAATTCAGAAAGTAATTTAAAGCGACATCATTCTGGAATGCATGTAAACCGAAAAAAATATATATGTAACTTTTGTGATTATCGACACTAAGCGGAAAACTTAAAACTTTTGACTTTGATTTGATTCTGATTTAGTTGAAATTGTCAAGTTATACATCGAACTAAATCAATGATTTACAATAACGGACAATGCCATAACTAGATTAACATTAACATTCTTATGGAGAATGATAATTAAAATATGTAATAATTTTAGAGAAAGTAAACAATACATACAATCAGAATTAAGATTAACCACGCTGCATAATAGTCTATGTAGAACGATCATCAATATATTTGTTATTATTTAAGTCACGCAAACGTGTACACAACCCTAACAATACAATTTTAAGCTGTAAAAATTGTGGATATATTACTTATAATAAACAGGATATTTAGAGACATCTCAGACAGAAAACTAGTTGCAACGCAAAACTGTATAACAGCAAAGATCACACGAATATATCTTTTTAGTGCAAAGTTTGCAAATTCCAGAGCAAAGACAACAAAATTATTGCTTTGCATATAACTTGCGTCCATGCTATTCCAATAGTGACTCTGACTACGTTACTAAATACACAAGGACCTTATTGGCCTCCATCTATAGATTTCAAGAAAACCGGATATAATCCTGTATCATTAAATTCGTCGGTGGTAACAACCATTTTAATGAAAAACAACTACTAACAGCTAGGAAAATCAGATAGAAATTATTTCAAAGTAAAATTTACGACTGTCTGAACCACAAACAAGGTGATGTTTAGGATGCGTATTATTGCGCCAATTACGGTTTCTGTACAGATTACAGCGATTTATTGGCGATACATAATAAACAAATGCAATTAAAACATGGTTTCTATTCAAATTTTGTGTATTTTGGTATAATGATTCTTTGTACTTTTCAAATCCTCACGAAGGTGAATTTTTCAACACTTTTACCCGAACTATTAATTTATAATAATTTTTAATTTTGACATTTTAACCTGAGGCAACTTGTTGAAATTTGCTCCTTCACCCATGAGTCGCTAATATTGTTTATTTAATAAGAATTACCATGTTAAATCATTCACAGGAAATGTCCCTGACAGCCGTTAAAGATTTTGCAGTGATTTTCTCCTTATTTTAATCATGTAGTTTTAATGAAATTTTTGTTAATGTTCGACGTTAATTTATTTCAATTACTTTAAAATGATGCCAGAATTTCTACAATGTGAAATTACAAAAAATCGTAAAATAGAACTTCCAACAACATGTTAGAGTCTATAAACAAGTACATATTATTATTGGTTATCATTCGTCACGCTCATGTTAATGGAAAAATGGGTTGGGGAGATGATGTCTGAGAAAGTTGAGAGATTGATAAAGAACGAAGGGCATATTGTCTCGGGATAAGCAAAGTAGGCTATTTCCATTAACTTCCAGCTGCAAAATAAGACATCCTCTTTTAATTTGAGTGCAAGTTTTGTAGGATGATTCCACTAAATTACAATTACATTGCACTATATACATTTGTAATACACGATTCCCCAGGTTTTTCTGCAATTTAAACTGAATATTTATTTTTTGCACTGAATTCATAGTGGATTCATTGTGCATCAGTTTCACATGGAAATAGCTTACTTTGCGTATAGTTTAC